>JXCR01119621.1:24015-124336 GCA_002079205.1 Phalaenopsis hybrid cultivar | reverse complement strand
AATTTCGATGACCGACAGCTTCTTACGGGCAAACCCCACACCAAAAATAGTGCCGACAGGTACATAGAAAATTTTCAAAGAAAATTGAAATTCGAAACCTTTTTTCTTTTGGTGCCTGAGGCGCCAGTTTACCAAAAATGTCTAAATTCACTTAAAACCGCAAAATAACCATGTAAACCTCTATTTTAACTGCTTGGGTTATCTCCTACCTCTAAACTAAAGCCAAACTCAACCTAGCTTGACATTTGGTGGATTTGAGGAGATTTTAAAGCCTAAAAGTCTTGGATTTCATCTTCTCTTGGTAAGAGCTTCACTGTAACTTAGAAGTTTTTGATTTACACCATGGATTTACCTTACAATTTGGAAATCCAAATATTTGAGAGTTTTTTGAAGAAGTTTAAAGAGAACCCATTGTGAAAAGCTTCTTATTAAATATTCCTACTTTTGGAGATTTATTTATGATATTGAGTATTTATTTGGATTTTTTTTTGAATTTATATAAAAATTCCTATGGCTTCAAGAGTAAAGAGAGGAAAGTCTATGACAGATTTTGATGTAAGGATATTTGTTAATTTTAAGGCTCAACATAATTATAATACTCAAATGGACACAAGCAAGTTGATTCAAGAGAGAGAATTTTCAAATCAGGGAGGAGAGATCGAAAGGTTGATTATTGCTCAGAAGTGGGAAACTTTCTACTACTTCACCATAGTAGCCATAGTTCCTGTAATTTGAGAATTCTATGCTAATCTTTGAGTGACCACGGAAGACCACATTTATGTTTGAGGTAAGAAAGTTGAATTTACTCGAAGAAGAATCAATGAACTTTATGGACTGAGAAATGCATTTCATTATGAGTATGTTGCATTTGTGATGACTGATTCGTCACTTGATGATGTCATTGCCTATCTCACTGATAGAAGAGGAGAATGGAAAGTTAAAAATAATCACAAAGTCAATTTCTCCACTTCCATGTTAAATGTTCAATCTAAGGCATGACATTACTTCATCTCTGCAAAGTTACTTCCAACTAATCAGCTGAGAAAGTAACTATGGAAAGAGCAGTGATGAATTTCTACATTCAACAAATGAAAGCAGTTGATATAGGTACTCTTATTGTGCATAATGTTCAGAGCATTGCCAGCAGTGGGACAACTAGTGGTCTAGGATATCCTGCCCTGATTTTCACTTTATGGTAGAAATGAAGAAATGTTGCAACTATTGAAACCCATTAGAAAACACATTGTACATAAATTTGAATCATTTGTTGAATCTAGGAGTGGAAGTAGTGATAGACCCACCACATCAGTTGTAGGACCATCTACTTCCAGTTTTGTTTCACTTGAAAATATTATGGAACATTTAATAATTTAACAATTAGATCTCATAGCAATGTAGAACGGAATACGTTGTATAGAAGCTAGAAATGCCTATAATGATGAATATAAGAAAATAATAGAGTCTAGCACGACAATGCATATGAAGAGGCAATGATTAAATTTTTGAGGGGTGATCATACTATAAAGTTTCCTACATGCTCCAGCTTCACGCATTATGTGCAAAAAGATGAGGAAGAAGAGGAAGAAGAGGAAGAGAAGGATGATGAAGAGTAAAATTTATTTGTGTTTTGTTTGTTTTTATATTTTTTTTGTTATTATGTTTTGTTTGTTTTTATGCTTTATTGTTGATGGTATAAGTTGGAACAATTTATGTGTTTAGATTGTGGACCTATTGAACTGGTATATGTAACAGTAAATTGTGGTTTTTTACTAAAAGGATAAGACTATGTTTTTCTACTAAAATTAAAGGAAATTATATTTTTGAAGTATTAAAAATCTTAGAGTTTCATCTAAGAAGAAAAGAATGAGACTTCATAAAAATCTTCAAAGCTAATATGAATTTATAAAGTGAAGGAAGGTAAAAAGTTTTAACTTTAAGAAGAGGATAGTGAAGTTCAAAATTATTAAAGGTTATCCATATATAGTAATCCTCACATGAAAAAAAAATAAGAAAAGAAAAGAAAGGATTGAAAATGATCCTAAAGAAAAGAAAAATAAAGAAAAATAAAAGAAAAATATGTGAGGAGAAGCTTGAGGAGATGACTAATAAAAAATTGGATTCACTTAATTAAACTTGAGGAAAAAGACTTTATTACATTTTCTAAACTTGTATCTGAGTATTAGCATCCTTACTAATAAAGTTTTCATGAAAATCTTTTTCCTATGGATATTTTAAGTATCTTTGATATGACAAATTACCATTCTTCTTGAAATGCATGAAGATTTAGAACTCTTCAAATCGATTACTAGGTGTTCTTATACTTGTAGTTTAAACATAATTTATTAAAAGTTTTTTTAAAATTATACTATTATATTTATTAAAACAAATTATAGAAGTTTATAAGTTAATCTCTGTCATAAGTCATATTTTTATCTAGTAAAAGGGTCACTCGAGGACAATTAACATTTAAGTTTGGGAGATTTTGATACACCAAAATAATGTACTATTTTATTTATACATTTTATGCTTATTTTAGTGATATTTCACTTTAAAGAAGGGTATTTTCATGTTTTTGTTGAAGGTATATCAATTTAGGCATTTTGAGCAAAAAGTAGCAAAAAGAATGAAATTTAAATTCAAAATGGACACTTTCTTGATCCTGGCGCCATAAGCACTAGAACTGGTGCCATAGGTGCCATTTTCTAGAGAGCTAGTGCAAGAGGAACCATTTAATAGAAAAGTGACACCAGAAGTGTTTAAATTGTTGCCCGAGGCGCTAGAATCCAGAGAATAGCGCAAACTTCATTAGGTTGGCGCCAGACGCAACAGAACTGGTGCCAGAAGCGCCAGAGATGAATTATGATAGAGTAAATTAGTTCATGACTATTTTTTAGCAGTTTATGAAGGTTCCAAACAATTTAAATGTCCCATGGAGTGGTTCAATGCATCTAGACAGTTTGCAAAGGCTCTTTAATGAGGAGATGTGTCACTTAGATGTAGGGACTTGTCTCTTGATGTTAAAAAATGTGATTTTGGGGGAAAAATTGGATGGAATTTTTAATTTCTTTTGAAAGAAGGCTGGCCCTAATAAAAAAGAAGAAGTGTCTATATAAAGAAAGTGGGGCTTGAGATAGAGAAGAAAGGGAGGCGTGAGATAAAGAGAAAAGTTTTAGTGTGAGAGAAGTCATAGAGAAGAGAGGATTTTCTTCAAGGGTTGTAAGAGGAGAGGGAAGGTGAGAGATTTTTTATTCATTACACTTCTAAGAGAGAATTGAGTGTGATTGTAAAAAGAGAAAGTGCTTAAATGGAACTTCAAGGGATTAACTTGGGAAGGAGTTTGAGATAAGTTGTGTTCTTTTCTTTCTTTATTTTGTAAACTTATTTTTATATATGAAATCTATGTTTTGGCATATCCTTCTCTTAAATTTTCAATAGTTTTCTTTATTATTCTCCCTACAATGAGATATGACTTTGTCAAGAATTAGTTTTGTTTTGTAAGGTTTTAAATGTCAATAAATTGTGATTAGTCAAAATCTGATCTTCATTTACTTTTCAATTTGGCTAATTGAAAGGTTAAAATTTATTGAGAAACACACAACTGGAAAGAGCTATGCTTTCTACAACAAGGTAAGAGTCCCATTCAATTTCATGGGTGAGAATATAATCCATGGGGTTGCGTTCAAATAAATAGAGAAATAACTTTGATGGGCGCATAGTTGGAGATTTTAAGTTGACAATTGGAGATTTTAAGGTGATAGATTAAAATCCCCAATTTGGTCCAATTGCTTGTAAACTAAAGCAAGATTTTCAGCCCTCAGGTAAAGGAAACGTGAGAGCTCTGGAGTAGCATCCAATATCTTTTTAACCTAACCACGGATTTAGGGACCAAACTCTGAACTAGTTAATGTTCTTTATACAATCCCAGAGGGTAAAGAATAGGATTGCTCTTATTGGACACAATACAATTTTATATGTATTTTAAATGATTTTAATTTCTTCACACTACATAAAAACTCAATGTAAAGGAGAAGGATGCTTTCTTGAATTTGAACTCTTTCTTTCAAAACTTTGTTTAGTCTTTATAAGTTTACTTTTGAAGTTTAGCAATTAGTAGTTAACTTAGTTTTTTTAACTGCCTTTAATTTAGTGCACATTAAATCTACTTTAGATTTGTTTTGTTTGCTTAAGTTTTATAGTTTGAATATTGTGTTTGACGTTATAACTATAAGAATTTCCAACTCTCTATGGGACCGATACTTAGGACTTCATTAAAGCCCTTTATTACTTGAGCAAAACGTATACTTTCATTGTTATTACAAGATTTGGCAGCTTAGAGATTTTAAAAGATAAAATTATTTATACTCAATTTATTTCTATTAGGATTGAACTGCATATTTACTATTAGTATTGTCTTGTGTGTACTGTAATATTGAAAGATATTTACAACGCACATCACAGAAATCGACCGCCGCATCAGTGGGTTCATTGATGCATGGTACATGTGGTTCAGAAGCTTGGCTCACCCATGCCCAAGGTGGTGTAGGGGCGTTGATGCACTTAAATAACATGCTAGAACACTCATTAAATACATGTGGGTACTAGCTCCAGAAATCACATAACCTCATTTTTCTAATCTTAAAGCTCATGCAAATCAATCCAACTCAAAGCAAGCACTCATGAAAAAACACAAACATCACACTATCAACCAAATGTATGCTAAAGAAAAAATAAAAGCAACTACAAAAATAAATTATAAGAGAACATTTGTGTTGCCTCTCAAATAATGCTTAATTTAGTGTCCTTAACCAAATAATGCTAGATCTACTCATTACGATGACCCAAATTCAAGGTTTCACTAGGAAAACTCCTATCACTCTCTAAATATAATTTCAATCTCTTGTTATTTACCATGAAAATCTAGAAATTTTTTCTATCCTCAATATTGTTAGCTCCAAAAGGATGAATTTTCACTACAGTGAATGAAGTAGATCACTTGGAATTAAGCCTTCCTGGAAACTATCTCATCTTTAATTGTACAATAATACATCCTTTCTAGACTTTAAGGACTTTTCTAATGATATTTTAATCATGCTTAATACATCCTTTCTAGACTTTAAGGACTTTTCTAATGAATTTTTAATCATGCTACTTCCTTACATCTTCCTTATAAATTTTAATGTTTTTGTAGCCTTCCATTCTAATCTCTTCTAATTTATTTAACTGTAGTAATACTTTATCTGTCAATATTTTTAATTGTAATTAAATGGTTTAACTGCCTAATAGACTATGTTCTAATTTAATAGTCAAGTGACAACCTTTTCTAAAAGTAAGATATATAGAGACATTTTTAAGAGTTCCTTATAAGCTATTTAATAAGCCCATAGTGCATCATTAAGCCTCAAAGACCAATCTCTCTTACTAAGATTAATAGTTCTCTCCATTATTCTCTTAATCTCTTTATTTGATAACTCTATTAATCTATTAGTCTGGGGTTGATAAGAAGCAAAATTCTTCTATTTAATCCTTTATTGTTCAATTGATGAATATATGTTTTAATTATACAGATGGCTTCTTTCAAAACAAAAATAAATCACCCAAAATGTTACAGATCTGCTAAAAAGATATTTTATTTTTGAATACTTTGAGAGTCATGTTTAGCTAGAGCCACTTCTTATATCACTTTAGAGACATAGTCTAATGCTATCAGAATGTACATGTTTTTAGAAAACACACAAATGATCTCATAAAATCAATTTCCTAAACATCTAAGTTCTCAATTTTGATTATATAATTCATGTGCATTTTATTTCTTATAGAAATATTATCTATCATCCGATACTTATTTATTTCCTTAATATAATTATTTACATCCTTAAATGGGATGAATTAGTAAAATCGTGATTTTAGGATCATAGAAGTAGCTCTAAAACCTTTGAAATGCCCTCCAAATTTAGAATCATGACATAATTTTTTGATTCCTTATACCTCCTTAACAGGGACTCTCCTTTTGATAATTAAATTCTTACATTTTCTAAAACTATATTGTCCATCCAAAAAGTAGAATATGACACCAAAAATGAAGTTCTTCCTTTGAATTTTGACAAATTACATGGAATAATACCACTAGCAATGAAATTAATGATATCTCCATACCAAGTAATGTTTTTATAAGAAGTTGAAGGAGCCACTTATCAATAAAGCTTTCATTAATTACAATATGAGAATCCTTTGAGTTCTCCTGCACAAGCTTGGAAAAGTGATCCACTACCTGATATTTAGTACTATTTCTATCTACAATATCATTATTAAATTATTGTAATAAAAGGACTCAACTAATTAAAATAGAATTTAGGATCCATTTTAATCGTAAGATATTTGATAGTAGAGTGGTCTATATAAACCTTAACTTTAGTACCAATTAAGTAGAACCTAATATTATTAAATGCATATATTATAATTATTATTTAATTTTAGTGGTGGTGTAATTCACTTGGGTCTCATTAAGAATCTTACTAGCATAATATATAACATAAAAAATCTTACCCCTACTCTAACCTATTACCATCCCTACAATATTGTTAGTTATATCACATATAAGTTAAAATAAAAGAGACTAATTTGGTGTAACAATCTCTAGTGTAGTGATTGATTTATTTCTCAAGATTTCAAAGGTGCCAAGGCATTTTTTTATCAAAAATAAGGGGCATGTCCTTCTCTAGAAAATAACAAGAGGGTGTGGAAATCTTACAAAAATCTTTAATATAATTACGATAAAATGAAGCATGCCTTAAAAACTCTTAATCCCTCTAACATAAGTACGTGGGGTTAGTTTCTCTATCAACTAAATTTTGGCTTCATCAATATCCATCCTTTTTATGCAATCTTATGTCCTAATGCTATACCTCCAGTCACCATAAGTTGACATTTCTTTTAATTCAATATCAAGTTAGTCTTCTCACATCATTGCAAAACTTTGGCTTGATTTTAAAGGCACGAGTAAAAAGATGTGCCAAAAAAAAGTTATCCATGAAGATCTCAATCCTAGTTTATATTAAATCTAAAAAAAAATGACATCATACATTGCTGAAAATTTGGGTAAGGCATTATACGGTGTAAATGAAATCCTTCTAAAATAAAAGGTTTCATAGGGACTAGTAATTCATCTTCTCTTTGCCTTTTAGGGCTATAGAAATTTTGGTGATCACCTAAATAGCCATCTAAGAAGCAAAAGTATGTGTGTTATGCTAATCTATCTAACATGTGACCCAGAAAAAGGTGAGTTCATAGTAGCTTTGTCCAACTTCCTATAGTCAAAGTAAATCCTCTATGTAATAACATTCTAAGTGGGTATAAGCTCAATCTTTTAATACTTAACTATTTTCTCTTCCCTCTTTTTTAGTACACCATGGATTGGGCTAACTCAGACACTATTTAAAATAAGGTAGATAATTCCTGCATCTAACCACTTTATAATCTCTTTCTTTACCACTTTCTTCATCACTAGGTTTAACCTCCTTTGGGTCTTGTCTTAGGTTCAAAATATTCCCCCATAAGTATTTTATGCATGCATAACAGGGGCTTATTCCATTAATCTCAACTATAGCCCATTGAAAGATTTTTCTAAATATTTTCAAAACTCATATCAGCTTTCCCTCTTATAACTCGCTCGATTAAACATTAATTATTTTATAGGCAAAGTTGAGGAGTCTCTTAAAAATTCATATTTGAGATGTTTAGGTACAACCTTTAGTTCTAAGTTAGAAGCCTCTTTTATGGACAAAACTGATAATCTGGCATTGGCAGTGGTGTCAAAAATCTAAATTCTATCCTTAAACACTATTGGGATCACCTCTAAAAGTAGAGTAGATTATTCCTTTCGGCATTCACTATATTTGTCATCCACATTTTTCTTTACTAGGTCCAACTCCATAGACTTTAAAAATTAGCTCCTAATCAACTCATCCACCATTTTATCTTATGGAAAAAATCATCACTAGACTTTTGGGAAACTTCATTGATTTTAGTATATTAAAAGAAACTTATTGATCATTTGCTATCATCGTAAGTTACCCTTTCAAAACATCAATAATTTCCCTATCTGTGGCTAAAAATAGCTTGCCTTGGATTATAAGAATCTTCTTAACTTGCTCTATATCTAAGATAATAAAATTAGCAGGAAAGATAAATTTATCGACGTTAATATAAGCAACCTCTATCACCCCTATGATAGAGATCAGATAGCTAACTACATAGTCATTATGGTAGAATGGCCATATCCTAATCCTAGTCTTTTAAAAATAAAAAGAGGCATAAGGTTGATACTGACCACTAAATCACACAGAGCCTTTTTGAAGGATTTCTCTCCTGTGACACTTATGGCCCCACAACCACAACCACTTGCATCATCACACACCATCTTGGTTGTTGTCATTGTGGATTGTGGTGAAGTCACCAATTTATCTACAGTGGTATAACCTCTTTGTTTGAGTAACTCTCTCTATGATCTAGTGAGTGATCTAAAGATAAAAGAGGTCGGAAGGGTAGAGGTCAAGGGTACTCAATGATGGGGACAAACAAAAGAAACATGTGGAGAAGCTTTATTGGGGTGGACTTTTCCTAGATAGCACTAAAGTGTATGTCTAAGATAAAATTAATTTAAGACACTTCAGAGGCATACTCGCAAAGAAAACTTGATCAATGAAAACTGGCGACCAACTTCTTCCTATAAGGGCAAGCTCTAAAGTCAACTTAAACTTAAGCAACATTGGGTGCTTAAGAATACTCTCAATTAAAGTTTTCACTAGCCCTCATGAACTTTGAATTTCATTTTCAAGGAAAGGAATTTCATGATCCTATCTTAAGGATAACATATGCTTAAGGTTTATGAAGAACCCTATCAAGATCCCAAACTATCCTATGGTTTTATGTTGATCCAATGGATTAGTTGAGGTTTTTCTTTTTTACCATATTTTTGGTGGTTCAAATGTTCATCCCTATAGAACAAAATTAACACGCTTCAATAAAATTCAAAGTAAATCTAGGGTGATGTTCACCTTTTGTCTTCACCAGCCCCTGCAAAACAAAGTCAGCATAAATATTTTTTATTTGATTGATTAGTTTTTATTTTATTTTATGACAACTCAGTTAAGATGCCCGTGGCTGTTCATCATTTTGGGGTTGTCAAGTTCCCTGATCAAAGTGGTGGTCAAACCTACTCTAGTCAAAAGATTCCTGTTAGTAGCCATGGTTTGCATCATCTAAGAAAATCTTCATAGATCTTTGTAGCAAGTTTGAAGTTGCATTCGATGATCTTTTTTCATTAGGTTTTCATGTAAGTTTTAATCTCTTTTTCAAATTTTAGACCTTAAAAATTTTAGGTTATTTAAGATTTATTAGCTAATTAGAATTTTATTTTCATGTTTCATTTTTAATGTTTGAAATGACCCAGCCAAGATCTCATGTCATCCTAGGTTCATTGAAGTTTACAATTTAATCAGTCACAAGTGACTGAAAGATACTTTGTTAGCAGTCATGGGATATCTCTCTAACTAGGTTGTACTTTGTGGTTAAATTTTAAGTTTCAGTGTCTTTTAAGGTGGATTTAATGTTGTATCTTTAATGTTTGTTTGTAACTTGGCCCAAATTGTTCCCATTTAAGGCTAACTGTGCTTTTGTTCTCCAATGAGAAGTCAAATACTCCTTAACCCTAAGATACCTAAGTCTGGGTTGAGTTCAGATTAACCTGAGTTAGGTCAGACTAATCTAAAGTGAGCCTCACACTAATCTGAGTTATCTTGGGTTCCTCATATCTCAACTTCAAAATGGTTTAAGTCATTCAGAGTTTAATAGGATTGCCTTAGGTTGGCTCAGCTTGACTGGGATTAAAATAACTTAGAGTGATTTGGACTAACTTTGGGTTGAATTGAGTTGTTCCAAATCAGACTGAGTTAACTTTGAGTTAACCCAGGTTAAGTTGAGTTGACTCCAATTAAGCCTCTTTAGTTAGGTCAAATATAACTTGAGTTGGACTTGGATGAAGTCTAAGTTAGTTTAAATTTTGTTCATCCTTTAATCAAATTAAAAATAAATTAATTTGGACTAGAATCCATCTTTGATTAAACTCAATTCAATTTAATCTTAATTGAGATTCGAAGTTGAGTTCCTGATCTATTTGACCTGAGTTAAGTTAGAATGACCCAAGGAATTCAAGCTAGTTTGGGTTAACCTGAGTTAGGTCAAGTCAACCCAGTGATTCAATTAATTTTGGTTAACCTGAGCTAGGTGGGTTGAACTGGTAATTAATTTGATTTGGTTAACTCAAGTTTGGTCAAGTTGGCCCGGTGATTTAAGTTGATTTAGGTAACCCAAGTTACGTATGTTTGAATAGTGATTTAAGTTAATTTTTTTCTAAGATGGGTTAGACCAAAGGGTTATTTAAATTGGGTTAGGTCTAAGTTAGGTTAGAACTAGGGTGGTTCTATTTGAACTATGTCTAATTTAAGTTAGACCTAAGGTTGTTTAAATTGGGCTTAGACCAAGTTGGGTTAGTCCTAGTAGGTTTTAGGTTGAACTAGGTGCAATTTGGGTTAGACCTAGTAAGGTCTAACCCAAATCTAACCCAGATATAACCTAGCTCAATTTTAGTTGAGCTAGGTCTAATTTCCATTAGGTCTTAGTTGGGATAGACCCAAGATGGTTCTGGCTGGGTCTAATTTGGGTTAGGCATAGAGTTGAACCCTAGCTTGACTTGAGTTAGGCTATATCTGGTTAAGCGTTAGGTATAACCTCAATTATATTGGGTACAATTATGGGACCACTTGAGCTAGTTCTAACTTCGGCTAAACCTAAACCAAGCTCAAGCTCAATTTTGTGCCTAACCCTGGGTGATGATTAAAGGGATAATCATTGTGTTAATCCTTTAAGACCCTCATTAGGCTAGGCCCCTAAGCTTAATTTAGTGTTTTCAATTAAATTTGAGGGCAATTTGGGCCAAAATGAAAATTTTTGATTTTACATTTTTACCCCATGCTATTTAATTTTCATTTTAGCGTTCTTAGAGGTAGAAAATATCATTTTAGGGTTTTAGATCACTGCCATAAATTTTCAAGTTAATTTTCATTATAAATTGCAATTTTTTAATTTTTTATAATTATTTTTAAAAATAATTATAAAATTGGCCGAAAATTAGTTATTTTATTATTAAGGAAGTTCCATAACCTTGGAAAAATTAGGAAATGTTACCAAGGGTGGAGGTAAGAATATATTTTTTGGCCTTATATTTTAAATAATTCTTAATAATACTTTTTAGAGTTAAATAATTAAATTTTAAATATAAGTTAATTTTTTTTTTTCTATTTTCTCCTTTGTTCACCGAGTCTAGTGGTATTTTTATTTTATTTTTGTAATTTTTATTTCTAAATTTATGAATTGTTAAAGCATATTGGGTTTTCAAGATTTATTTCAGAAAAGGCCAAATTTGGCACTTAACCCAGTCAGCATCACATCATCCTTGGCATCGTTGAAAGGTCATGTGTCCTCCGCTGATTGGCTCGGTTTCCACATAGGTATCATGATGTCCTGTGGTACAGTGATTCTCCCCACAACATTTTCGTGATCTGACTCGATCTCTACCTTATATTTCTAATATAAAGAAATTGATGGCATCGGTTCATTGTCCCTACGAGATAGGGAATCAAGAATTATTTGTGATTTAACCATAATATCTCACTTGATTCTCAACCAAATTGCTTGAGGTTTATTCCTTCACCTTCATCTAATCGAGACACAGCTATCTATATGTTTTAGTGGGCATGCATTGTTGGTTTTATTCATAAAAGTCCAAACCGAGAGAAATATTTAAAATATTGGATTCATACCTTGTCTGAAAAGGTGAGGTCTCAAATGAGCTTCATAAAGAATTTTACATTGATGTCATGAACCTCCTCCTTGCTTCAATTTGAACTAAATTTGGCTCCAACTATTAGCTAGACCAACTAGTGTCACGGTTTGATGTTAGGATGAGTTAGAAGACATGGGAAAGCTTAATTTTGATTGGGAGTGATGTTTAGAGGTCTTGTGAAGCTTTTGGGAGATTGGTTTTTGGTTCTTAGAAGGTTGATGTTGGGGTCAAAAATGTCCTTGGGTTTTAGTGGTAAAATTAGGGTTCAATGGTGGAGGGAATGCCTTGAAGATGGTGGGGATTGATTACCTTGGTCGGGGCGAGGAGGAGGGGGGAGGGGGTTTCTCTATTAAGGGGAAAAGGTTTGGTAGGCTGCCTAAGGAGCATAATAGTCTTTTGAAGCTCTCGAGTTAGAGTTATTTATAGCCATGGAAGCTCATGTGAGGAGTTTGGTTGGCATGGGGAATTTCAAGCAGCTTCTCAGAGCATTTTCAGAGAAATTTTAGAGGTTTTGGGTAGTGGGGAGGAGCTTTTCCAACTTTCTATGTATTGTCCATGTTGGTGCCAATAAGTTTGAAGGTGGCATAGAAGAGGGCTTAGGCTAATTATATAGAAATTTTTGTGGGTGACTAAGACCAGATTTGGTCTGGTCGTGACTCATTAAGGGCTGGTCAAAAGTCCATGACCTAAGTGTAAAGTGTTAGGAGTCATGGTCAAGTGTGTCAAGCTTCTCTTTCAGTGCTTGGGATTTAGTCAAAAATAATTTAAATTACCCATGTACCATAATGGGTTGGGTTGGTGTTATGGGTGACTCTTGAAGGATGGGTTATGGGAAGATAGGCTAAGGGCTAAGGATTTTAGATTAGGGCTAACCCAATGTGCTTGGGCTTTGCCCAAATTTTTAAACTCCAATAAACCTCTCCATAATTTACTTAAAAAAGTAATTAATTGAATTATGGGGGTTACCCCCATGGTGCCAATTTTGGCCTCCAGGTAGTTTCATGTCTTTAACTCTTTGGGTAGGGTTCAATTGTATGACAATGGGGCAAATTGGTCATAAATTGAGCAAAATTGGGTTATGCCCAATTTGATTTGACCACCCATGGTACCATCAAGACCTACTATCAAAGAGGTGTGTTGGAATTCCAAGTTAATTTTTTAAAGTTAATTGGGGATTGAGAAGACCTTAGGTGAGGCTGGGGATCTATTTAGGTAGATGATACGCCTAAAATATATAATGTTTTTAGACACATTTTTATACATATTTTTGAGATATTGCGCTTTATTGGAAGGTATTTTTGTGTTTTCCTTTCAGGTATAGGTAAAAAGGTGAAAAATGCTTAAATGAGTGAAAAAGTATCAAATTTGGAGCAAATAGGTGAAAAATGTGCAAAAGTGTTTTGGCGCCTAAGTGTCAAATCCGGCGCTTAAGCATCGGTTAAACAGAGAAGGCTGCGCCTAAGCGTCAGAGGCCCAGCGCTTAAGTGTCAGTGGTAGTTATTGGATGAGTAAATTCGGTTTTACAAATTTTGAAGAGGTTTTTGAGGCACCTATTGTCTTAATAGATGGTTACAACCACTATGGACGAAAATTATTGTGAAAGGATGCATCTTTTGGGGAAATACATTGAATCAAGATGCATTTTGAAGAGATACCAAGGCACCATTTTGAGAATTATAAAAGAAGGAAGATTGAGACTTTGAAAGGGGTCCTGAAAGTACTGGGAAAGTTTTGAAAGTTCTAAAACTGGGGAGTTAGTTGGAGAGATTTTCAAGCACCACATATTTATCCTTTTTATTTTAGTTTTATATTGAGAGTGTTGCAAAAGAGAAAAGATTCAAAGGAACTTCAAGAGTTTGGTGGAGGACCTGAGATAAGATTTAATCTTTTAATTTAATTTAATTGAGACTTGTTGTTGGTTTGACAATGATTTCTACTTTTAAATTAAAGTGTGGTTTTATTTCTCCTAGATTTTGAGTAGTTTTCTTTATCTTTCTTCTTAAAATGATAAGTAATTAAGTTTTGGATGAGACTTTAATCAAGACTTGTTGTTGGTTTGACAATAATTTCTTCTTTTAAACTAAAGTGTGATTTTATTTTCTCCATAGATATGAGTAGTTTTCTTTATCTTTCTTCTTAAAATGATAAGTAATTAAGTTTTGGATGGAAGTATGTTGGTTTGACAATGATTTCTACTTTTAAACTAAAGTGTGGTTTTGTTTTCTCCATGATTTTTGACAATGATTTCTTCTTTTAAACTAAAGTGTGGTTTTGTTTTCTCCATGGATACTGAGTATTTTTTTTTCTTCTTAAAATGATAAGTAATTAAGTGTTGGATGGAAGTTGTGGAGAGTATTGATCTTTGATGTTTAAAGAAATTATATTTTAAATTCATGTACTTCATTTACTTCTTGATTTGGCCAATCCAGATGTTAAAATTTGTTGTAAGAACATGTAAGAACCGTGCTGGTATTATCTCAGTCAATAATTGAAAACAATCACATGAGGCTTTATGAATGAGAATATAGTTCATATGATTGAGTGAAAATAAATAGGGAACTATTCATTAAAGAGTGTAGAGTTAGAGGACTTTAAAGTGACAGGTTAAAGCCCCCAACTTGGTTTATTATTTTAGGCTCTGATATGAGATGTTAGCCCCCAGGTGGAGGGAATCGAGGGAACTCTAGAGTGAGAGCTAGTATCTTCACCGGATGTTAGCCCTCAGGTGGAGGGAATCGAGGGAACTCTAGAGTGAGAGCTAGTATCTTCCCTATCTAGCCTGTTAGCCCCCAGGTGGAGGGAATCAAGGGAACTCTAGAGTGAGAGCTAGTATCTTCCCTGCTAGCCCCAGGTGGAGGGAATCGAGGGAACTCTAGAGTGAGAGCTAGTATCTTCCCTGCCTAGCCGGCCTTCAGAACTATTCAAACTTTAAATTAACTTTCTTTATAGCATCTCTAATAAGGGTAAAGAATATTATTGCTCCTATTTGGCACAACACAATAGGCATACTTCCACAACATAATTTCTATACTTATTACTAATTTATGATAAAGAGAAAGATATTTTCATATTTAATGTCTTTACAAAAACTCAAGTTATCTTTTTAAGTTTGTTCTGTTTTTGTCAAAATATTAAAATTACCATNAGTTTGTTCTGTTTTTGTCAAAATATTAAAATTACCATAAATATTTAAACTTTCTTTACTACAAAAATGTCTTTAGTTTAAATAATTTTCTTTTTAAAAATAGAAAGTTTTCCAAAAAGTGCATATTGCATATCTTCCCTGTGGGTTCGATATTCAGGTCTTAATAAAAAATTCTTATATTACTTGATAATGATATGTATACTTGTGTAGTATCCCAATTTATAAAATTAAAAGTTAAATTCTTATTTTTCTTCAAGATCAAGTTTTTGGTTTTGTTGTGAAATAAGGAAATATAAGTGAAAAATATAATCCGAATTATTGTTATATTGTTGCATATAAGCAGTTTTGTGATCAGTAGACCTTTCTCCTATTTTGATTTTAGGTGAATTTAGGTGTCATGGTGGTCATAGGGGCCATAGAGAGATTTCTAGGGTTTTGGGTTTTCTAAGTGGCCCATAGATTATCTTACCCACAAGAAGAACTTCGGTCTCTTACCAGGCCAAAGCCCTAAACCAACTCAATCAGAGGGTTGAGTGTTTGTGGTTTTTCGATGAGGCCTAAAGGGACATAACCTAGTTTGAGGGCTATGTACAAGTGAGTGGGTGAGTATTCACAAAGTTGACGTCAACAGACACAAAAAATGGTTAAGCTACCTAGGCTCTAAAGTTTTTGTGGTAACTTTTACTTTCGGAAAACACTAAAGAAACAACCTAGAAGTCACCTAGTTTTCCCTTCTTATTAAAGATAAATTTTAGGAACTTCATATAATTATGCATCTATTTTAATGCTTTAGCAAATGGGATATAAATTGTATGCTTCTTGAATACCTCTAAAAACTTATAGAACTACTGATCTAATTTATATTTTTTTAAGTATTTATGGAAAAAGTAGTGGTGGTCTCTCCTGTTCTTTCCTAAGAGGTAAGTTAAGCTTTTCTAAGTTAGTGACAGGGTTCTCCTTAGGTCTTTCTGCACCAAGATTTATTTCTTCAATACTACTCTCATTAATATAAATGTTTCTAATTCATTTCCATATCGTAATTTTTTTTCTTTCACTTGTTCCTTTCATTCCTCCTTAGAATTGAATTTACTAATACAAGGTCATGTCCATTAGGGTCTATTAAATTAGTCAAAGGGTTAGTTATTTGACTTAATTAATTCTCATTATTCTTTATGGTTACAGCTTGACTTTGTAACTTGTTCTTCATTTCTTGTACTATTTCTTTCTAAGATAACATATTTTCCTTAAAATACAAACTAGAAGTGAATCTTGGTGTGTAGATTAGTTTGGGGTTACTGTTTCCTTGGCTATTCTAATTTCCTACAGGATTTAGTCGATTGCTAACCAACTACTAGTTTCCTGTACCTTGGTTATTATTACTCTAGCTAAAATTATGGTGGTTTTCTTTCTTGGGTTATAGGTGTTGGAATACGAGCTATTAGGTATGTTATTAATTTTACTCATAGAATACATATAAGCATTAAAAGGACCCCGTAGTTTTTCGTAGGTATTTTCTTCTATTGCAAGTGATCTTATTGTTGGATTTAAGCTTAACTTATTAGATACGATAGCTACTTGTGAAGTTAAGATTGCTAATACATCCATTTCATGAACATTGGATACTTTCTCTATGGTTAAATCTCTCAGAGAGCCAATAAACATTATTTATAACCATTTTTTTCAATTATTTAATAAATCTCCTCAAATGATTTGGACATTAGGGACCCCTTAGCTGTAACATCTATAATCAACCCCAATAATCTCACCAACCTATTGAAAAAATTTTGAATTATAATCCAATTAGGTTGAGCATAATGTGACACTTCCTACTCATTTCTTTAAACCTCTCTTAAGCCTCATAAATGGATTCACTATACAATTTAGTGAAAGAAGTGATATTATTACAAAGTTTGATAATTTTTTAAGGTGGGAAATATTTTTGTAGGAATTTCTTAGCAAGATCAATCCAAGTAGATATAGATCCTCGGGCCAAAGAATTCAACCAAAGTTTAGCTTTATCCCTAATAGAGAATGGAAACAACCTAAGTCTAGCATCATCGTTTGAGATATTTTTATATCTAAATGTTGCACATAACTCAAAAAAACTAGTTAATGGAAATTAGGGGCTTCTACAAGTGAAGCTCAAAATTAGTTATTTTGGATTCTTTGATTTATATTAAGTTTTATTTTAAAATTGTTGGTCTGAATGGTAGGGTCATTAATGCTCCTAGAGATTGATCTTGGCAAATTTCATAAGTGTTCTAGACATGATATTCACTTTATAAGGTGGGTATGGCATTTCTTGATACACCAAAAATATATTCATTTTTAGACGTGTTATTTATACTCATTTTTGGTGATATTGTACTTTAATGGAAGGTATTTTTATGTTGTCTTGCAGGTTGTTGATTTTGAGGACTTGGAGAAAAATAGAAGCAAAAATGATGAACTTTAGAGTCAAAATGGAGAAGTTAAAAAATTGTCAGCTCCGACGGTGCCAGACTAGGCGTTGACGACGCCGTTTGACAGAAAATAAGGAATTAATTGAATGGCCTCTGGTGTCAACAGTGCCAAAATGGGCGCCGATGGCGCAAGAATGGGCGTCAACGGCGCCAGTGTTGATGCAGGCTCTGTTTCTAGAAGATTCGACGAATTTGGATGTTTTTTGAAGAGTTTTTGGATGTACCTATTAGAGAATCAACCTAGGCTCTATTTAGGGCTGAAATTTGATTAGAACCCTCCCCCCTTGCACCATTTTGAATTCTACCACTCATTTCAGTTTTCCTCTTCACACACCTACATTCCATGCCATTCCACACCATTAGTTAGTTATTATTTTGATAGTTTTTCATTTTCGTGGTGAACTTAAGTGTGAATTCTCCTCTAAGAAGTGTTGGAGAGGAAGAGAAGTGAGAGATTTCTTCTTCCTACATTAATTAAGAGAGGCTAGAAAGGATTTGCTTTCAGAAAGAGTTTCAGATAAGTGTTGTTTGTTTATTATTGTTGTATGAACTTTCTTTTATATTTAAAATTTGTGTTTTATTGTATCTTTCTCATGAAGTTTGAGTTGTTTCCTTTATCATTCTCGCTACTCTAAGATATGGTGAAATGAAGAGATAATGTGGATGTGTCAATATTGAAATTTAAAACAAATTGTGATGGTTTTTCAACTCCGCTCTTAATTTACTTTTTGATCTGCCAATTGAATTGTTAAAATATGTTATGAAACATATGATCTGGGAAATGGCGTATGAATTCTACAATAGAGTGAGAATCACGTTTATGTCTATGAAGTAGTATTTTATTCATGGAATTAAGCTAAATAAATAGGGAAATATACTTTGTTGGGTGCATAATAAGAGATTTCTAGGGTGACAGACTAAAAATCCCCAATTCGATCTTAGTGTTTAAAAACTAAAGCTAGAGTTACCCTTCAAGGGAAGGGAAGTGGGAGCTCTAGAGTGGGAGCTAGTATCCTCCTAGCCTAGCCACGGATTTAGGGACTAAACCTAAGATTAGCCAATGATTTTCTATAACACTGAATCAAAGTAAAGATTTAAAATTCCTCCTATTTGGCATAATACATATTTAAACCATTTATCTCATCTCATTTCACCAAAAACTCATTGTAGTGGAAAGATGCTTTTTAATATTAGAAAACTTCATCACATAAACATAATTTAGTAGTTATTAATTTTAAACCCTGCTTTTAAATTCTGTTAAAAGTTAATAATTTAGCTTTTATAGTATCTAAAACATTTGAAATTAGTGACAGTTATTTCGTTTGATTTCTATGAATTTCTTAGTTAATTTATCATTTAAAATTTAAACCTTCCTCGTGGGATCGATATTTGGAACTTAAAAACAAAGTCTTATATTACTTGATAACGATACGTATGCTTGCGTAGAATACCAACATTAAGTGTTGAACGTTATTATTAATAAAATATCACTTCAAATTTTTGGCACTATTGTAAAGCGGAGTCAACTTTATAAATTTTACACAACTATATTTCAGCAAATCTGCATCAAGCTTTTAGCGTCGTTGCCGATGAAGGTAACGGTAAATTAAATAGATTTGGTAAATTAAGAAATTTAGAGATAAAAATATACAAAATACAAAATATCAAAAAAATTATCAAATCGAAAATCCAAAAAATATTTAACTATATATTTAAGAGTATTTTTAATAAATTTTTCCTTGCTTATTATATTTGTTTATGCAAAATAATGGATTTGAAGATTTAATACCTTACGATTCAGAATTAGAACGTACTATTAGAAAAATTCAAAAATAACTAATATAAATTAAAATTTTGAAGAAAATGGAGAATAACTTAGATAATCAAATAAATGAAAATCAAAAAGACGTTTAAAAGATTATGTCTAATGTTGCTGCTAATTCATTTGAGCTTATTCTTATTATTATCCAAATGGTACAAAATAATCAATTTGGAGGAACACCTACTGAAGATCCTAACTTACATCTTACTAGTTTTCTTGAGATCTGTGATACTTTTAAATATGACTGAGTGTCTAATGATGTTGTTAGGCTTAGAGTTTTTCATTTTTCATTAAGGGATAAAGCCAAAGCTTGATAAACTCATTAGCAACTGGATCTATCAGAACTTGGTGAGAACTATCACAAAAATTCTTGGCTAAATATTTTCCACCCTATAAAACCGGTAAGCTTAGAAATGATATTACATCTTTTTGTCAGTTTGAAAGGGAATCGATATATGAAGCCTGGGAGAGATTTAAGGATCTCCTATAAAATGTCCACACCATATTTTACCAGATTGGTTAATAATTCAAACTTTTTATAATAGATCAGTAGGATCACTTAGATCTATTATAGATGCTGTTGTAGGTGAATCTTTAATGTCAAAACCTTTTGATGAAGCATTAACAGAAGCAATGGCTACTAATAATTTTCAATGGCCCTCTGAACGGGTAAATCCTAAGAGAGTAGCTAGTATTCATGAATCTGATGCAATGTATATTTTAGCATCTCAAATTGTTGTTATATCAAAAAAGATTGATCAAATTGGAGTGAACTATTCTAAAATACCACCAGTATTAGAGGAAAATTTACTAGGGAGGATAATTGATACTTAATAACTTTATTAAACTTTAAGTGCTATTAATAATTGAAATAACAATCTCTATTCTAACTATTTCAACCCTGGATGGGAAAATCACCCTAATTTTAGTTGGAATAATTATAACAATTCAATGAACCCCTCGGGAAATTTAAATAACCAAGCAAATCCTAATTATCAACCTTATTATCCTCTTGAATTTAATTCCAACCCTAACCCACAAGTTAAGGAAAAGAAGTTAATGATGGAAGAGGTAATGTTGAATATGGGAAATCAAAGGGTGCTATTAGAAATATTGAAATTCAATTAGGACATATTGTTACTGCACTTAGTAACAGACCTTCAAGAAATATTCTTAGTATGGTGGAAGTTAATCCTAAAGATCAAAAAAAGGAACAAATTAAAGCAATTTAATTATGAAGTGGAAAAGAAGTTGAAACAAGAATCCAAAGAGAAACTGAAGTTGATGAGGAGAAGAAAGAGATGGAAAGTGACCATAATAAAAATGAACAAACACAAGTTCCTCAAGAAAATCCATTACCTATGTTTCCGCAACGACTAAAACAAAAGAATAAAGACAAATAATTTACAAAATTTTTGGAAATCCTTAAAAAGTTAACGATAAGCATTCCTTTCATTAAGGCTTTGTAATAAATGTCAAGTTATGCGTAATTTATGAAAGATATACTAAACAAGAAAAGGAAGTTTGCAGATCATGAGACTATTGCACTTAGTGAAGAGTGTAGTGCTATTATCCAGAAAAAGCTTCCTAAAATGTTAAAAGATCCTGGTAGTTTTACTATACCTTGTGCAATTGGTGAAAAGTTTTATGGAACAGCCTTATGTGATTTAAGAGCAAGTATCAATCTTATGCCTCTATCAATTTTTAAACATTTAGATTTAAGAGAGATTTCCCCTACTACTGTAACTCTTCAGTTAGCTGATCGATCAATCACTTATCCTAAAGGAGTTAGAGAAGATGTATTAGTAAAAGTGGATAAACTTATTTTTCCTATAGACATTATAGTATTAGATATGGAGGAAGATAATGAGATTCCCATTATTTTTTGGAGACTATTTCTTGCAACGGGAGAGCTATGATAGATGTGCAAAAAGGAGAATTAATAATGAGAGTTAATGATCAAGAAGTTAAATTTATTATTGCAAAAGCTATGAAATATGTTGTAATAGAAAGAGACAATGAATGTTTTAGGATAGAAGTTATTGATTATCTAAGTAACAATCAATTTAAGAAAGAGGTTGAAGAAAAATTAAAGAAAGAAGAATGTAGTGAAAATGAGGATGAAATAAAAGAATAAAATTTAGATTATATTCAGGACAGATTTGAAACTTTAGATTTTTTGGAAAATGATAATACAAATCTTATTCCTTCAAGTATTAAACCACTTGAAATTGAACTGAAAGTATTACATGCTCATTTAAAATATGTATTTTAGGAGATTCATCTAAATTTTTTGTTATTGCATCTTCTGAGTTAACTAAAATTCAAGAACAAAAATTAATAGAAATGTTAAAAAGATATAAAAAAGCTTTTAGATGGACTTTAGCAGATATCAAAGGAATTAGTCCTTCAATTTGTATGCACAGAATTCAATTAGATGATCAATACAAACCTAAAGTTGATCCTCGAAGGAGATAAAACCCAATAATGAAAGAAGTTGTTAAAAAAATTGAATTGATTAGATGCTGGAATTATATATCCTATTTTAGACAGTACTTAGGTGAGCCTAATTCACTATATTCTAAATAAAAGAGGAGTGACTGTTGAATTAAATGAGAAAAATGAATTAATTCCAATAAGACAAGTTACTGGTTGGCGAATTTGTATAAACTATAGAAAATTAAACCTGGCCACCAGGAAAGATCACTTTCTTTTACCCTTTCTAGATCAAATGTTGGAAGATTGGCTGGAAACAAATATTACTGGTTTTTAGATAGATATACCAGTTATCATCAAATTCAAATTGCTTCTGAGGATCAAGACAAGACAACATTTACAAGCCCTTATGGAACATCTGCTTTTCGTAGAATGTCTTTTGGACTATATAATGCACCTGCAACATTTCAAAGATGTATGATGTCAATATTTAGTAATTTGATTGAACATGGAATGGAAGTATTTATGGTTGATTTCTCGTGTTTGGGACTTCATTTGAATTATGCTTAAATAATTTAGAAAATATTCTGGAATTTTGTGAAAAATCAACCTCGTATTAAATTAGGAAAAAAGTCAATTTATGGTTGCACGAGGAATTGTACTTTGACATAAAATTTTTGAAAATGGCATGGAAGTAGATCTTACAAAAGTTCAAGTTATTGAAAAATTACCACCACCGACTATGGTCAGAGGAGTAAGAAGTTTTCTAGGACATGTTGGTTTCTACAGGTATTATATAAAAAAAAAATTCAAAAATAACTAAGTCATTATGCCAACTTTTAGAAAAATATACGAAATTTGAATTTAATGAGGAATGCATAAAAGCATTTGAATTATTGAAAGAGAAATTAATCGCTGCACCTAAAATAGTCCCACCTGATTGGGAAAAACTATTTGAAATAATGTACAATGCTAGTGATTATGATATTAGAGTTGTTTTAGTACAAAGGCACAATAAAATTTTTAAGTAATATATTATGCTAGTAAAACTCTAAATGATACTCAAATTAACTACACTACTACTGAAAGAGATTTATTAGTTGTTGTTTATGCCTTTGATAAATTTATACCTTACTTAATTCGAACTAAATGTATAGTATCTACAGATCATTCTGCTATTAAATACTTAATGCAAAAGAAGGATGCTAAATCAAGGTTAATTAGATGGATACTTTTATTGCAAGAGTTTGATTTTACTGTAGTTGATAGAAAGGGAAATGATAATCAAATAGCTGATTATTTGTCTAGACTAAAAAAATAAATATTAAATAATTTTGTAAATGAAATTTTAGAAAATTTCCGTGATGAACAATTTTATAATATTGATGAAATAGATACACCGTGGTGTGCTAATATAGTAAATTATATTGTAAGTGATATTCTAACTCCTGATATTAAGATTTGATAATTAAACGATATAATAAATTATATTGTAAGTGATAATCTACTACCAGATATTAAGAATCAACAATTAATAAAAAATTATATATGATTCAAAATTCTATTTTTGGGATGACCCATATTTATATAAACAATGTAAAGATCTAATTATTAGAAGGTATGTACCTTATGAAGAAACTCAACAAATAATTGAAAGATGTTATGATTCTGAATTTGGTGGGCATTTTGAAATAAATAGAACTGTTTATAAAATTTTACAAGCTGGATTTTATTGGCCCTCCTTTTAAAGATGTTAATGAATATATTAAAACATGTGATCGATGTCAGCGAGTAGGAAATATTTCTAGAAGAAACGAAATGCCTCTAAATTACACATTAGAAGTTGAAATTTTTGATGTGTAGGGATTAGATTTTATGGGACCATTTATGCCTTCATTTGAAAACTTATATATATTACTTGTTGTTGATTATATGTCCAAATAGATTGAAGTTGTTGTTGTATATAAATGTGATGCTCGTAGTGTTTCTAAATTTTTAAATAAAAATATTTTTACAAGATATGGAATGCCGAGAGTAATTATTACAGATGGAAGATCTCATTTTAAAAATAAGAGAATCAAGAAATTGATAAAAAAATATGATACTATGCATAGATTCTCTACTGCTTATCATCCTTAAACTAGCGATCTAGTAGAAATATCAAATCTTGAAATAAAACGAATTTTATAAAAAACTGTAAATCCTTATAAATTGGATTGGGCTGCTAGATTAGACACTATATTATGGGCATATAGAACTGCTTATAAGACTCCTATAGGAATGTCCCCATACAGACTTATTTTTGGAAAAAACATGCCACTTACCAGTAGAATTGGATTATAAAGCATTTTTGTCTATTAAGGAATTTAATTTTAATTAAAAAATGCTGGTGAGAAAAGATTATTGCAACTTAATGAACATGATGAAATTAGAAATCAAGCATATGATAATGCAAAAATTTATATGGAGAAAATGAAAATATGGCATGATCGAAAGATTATTAATAAGAATTTTGAACCTGAACAAGTTCTATTATATAATACAAGATTGAGATTATTTCCAGATTAAAGTCTATCATTATGAAACTGTTGTTATTAAGGATCTTAAAATTGGAAAGATGTTTAAACTTAATGGGCATCAATTGAAACATTATTATGAAGGACACATACCAAAATTTAAAGAAGTTTTAATGTTAAGTCAACCCAACTAAACAAATGGTATGTCGAGATGATGACGTTAAACCAAGCGCTTTATGGGAGGCAACCAATATATAAATCTATATATTTATATGTTACTATTTTGTGTAATAAGTGTATTTATATATTAGGAAATAATTGTATTTTTAAGTCCTACACAATTTTAGATATCATAAATTAAGACAAATTTTGGTATTGGAGGAAAATTTAGAATCAAATTGAACAAAAAAATTTCAGACACGAATTTGTCCTCTGGCACCAACGGCACCAAAATGGGTGTCGACGGCACCCGCCTAAAGGACCATGGCGCCAACAGCGCCATCGGGAGCGCCGACAGCGTCCCGAGCATTTTCCACGTGTTGAATGGTTTCAGCGGACTTTGGCGGGATTTCTCTCTACAATAACCACCGAGAGGTGTTTTTAAAGTCCTAAAAACTGACTTGGACGTCCAGAAACTTCCTAATTTTGAATTTCATGGCTTCCAATTCCAGAAATACTTTAAGGTATGGAGTTTTCAATAGAAGAAAGTTTATCAGTTTTGACGCACAGAGATTATACGACAAAGTCATCATGAAGAAGAGACTTATTAAGGAGAGAGGCTTTGTAATCTTGGAGTGAGTAATCCAAGTTCACAGATCGAGAAAATCATTGTACAGAGGCGTTGGGAAGATCTGTGCTACTACCGCTACGGTTGTAGTACCCGTAGTAAAGGAGTTTTATGCTAACTTACATGGAATTACCCAAGGAGTTTTCTTCATTTAAGGTAGGCTGTACCATTTACTTTGGCTAGAATTAATGATTTGTATATGATAGAAAATGTTCCAATTTTTCATTATACAATCTTTATCCCAAATAAAGATATGATGCAAGAAGTATATATTTTTCTGACGGATGAACATGATAATTGGGAAATCAGAGATAAGGGATATGTTAGTTTCTCTGCGTCGCTACTTAATCCAATTTCAAAACAATGGCATTTCTTCATATCTGCAAAACTACTCCCAACTATGAAGATTAGTAGAGTTACAAGAGAAAGTGTCATTTTAAACTATTGCATTCAAATGGAAAAACTCATTGATGTTAGGTCAATAATTTTCAAATCTGTTATGGGTATTATTATGAATGGGCCAATATATGGACATGGGCATCCTTCTACAATTTTCCTACTTTGAAATCAATCTCAAGTTCCATATGAAAGTTGAGAAAAAGTATTACTACCTTGGGAGCCCATGATTCCTATAAATGGAAATTATATAGAGAATGGAAATGAAGCATTAGATTGTATTTTGGATCATTCATCACATGCTTCAACACCATTGATGCCACCAACTGTTGGAAGTTCAATAACTTTGGATAAGAGAATGAAAAAAATAGAAAGAGAACTATAGAGTATTACGAATGAAATAGGAAATCTTAACTACTATTTTGATCACCTAGATTGGAGAATGAAGGAGAACCTTGATCATACTGGAACAATTGAAGCAAGATTGGTGCAGATGTTCAAGAAAATGGATGGATCGATGAAAATTTGACTGATCAATTCCCGTATCGACTCTTCAACAATTTGTATATCCATTATCATTCTATGGGAGATATTAAAGGAGGAGAAAGTACTGAAGATGAGGCAGATTAATTGAAGAAGTTGGACTCTCTACTATTTTAAAATACATATGTTTTAATGTAATTTTGTGGATTTGATTTACTTCACTTAGCTTTAGAACTTTGATTATGTGTATAGTTTTGTGTCAGTGTTCTAGTGTTATGGCTTGATTTCGTCACTGAATTATAATTTAGTTTGCTTTTAGGATGTGGAAATGTGATTAGCAAAATGTATTTGTAAAAAATGTAATTTCATATATAAAAGTTAGTTTGGTGTTGTTTGTGAAAATGTTTGTTTGTGAATTATTTTTAGATGAAAATTAATGTTCAAAAATACTAAATAAACTTTGAAGTAAATTGAGAGAAAATTGAAAATTTAAAAAATCAAAATAAGACTTTTTTGGCCACTGGCGCCGACAGCGCCCTCGACCCGAACCTACCCAAACACCCTTAAAATTCACGATTTGCATAGTGAAATGTCATTTTTACCCATTGAGCCACCTTCAACCTCCAGTTTTTGCACCAAGAGCTTGTTATTGCTCGGATTTGAGGATATTTTAAGGCAAACAAAGTTTGGATTTCATATTCTCTAGGTAAGAGCTACACTTTGAACTCAAAATTTTTTATTTTCATCAAGGATTTATCTTACATTGTCGAGATCTGAAATTTTGAGATTTTTTTGGAAGATTTTCAGAAAATCATTTGGTGAAGAACTCTTAGTAGATTTAAGTTTAAAATGGTTCACATTGTGATTTTTGGAATTTTTTGAAATTTATTTGGATTTTACCATGACACCTAGAATGAGCAAAGAAAAGAGAAAAGAAGATTTTGATGATCAAAAGTTTGTCAACTATAAGGCCAACATTTGATTCAATAGTCTACGTACAACTAAAAAAGTGATTCCGGATCGAGGATTTAAAAATCCAGGAGGAGACGTCGAGATATTAATCAATGCTCGGTAGTGGGAGAATTTATGCTACTATACTATCGAGGCGATTATTGGTGTAGTGATGGAGTTCTACGCCAATTTTAAGGAGACTTCTGAAGATTATGTGTTTGTTCGTGGGAAAATGGTGGAGTTTACTGCAAGGAAGATTAATGAATTTTATCAGTTGGAAGATGTGTATAGCTGCCAGTGCAAGTCATTTTATATTATGAATGATGCCTTGGATGTGGTTATTTCTTTTCTTACTAATAGAAGAGGAACTTGGAAGGTGAAGAATGGAGTTAAGGTAAACTTTCCTCTTTCTATGTTAAATGTAGTATCTAAGGCCTGGCACTATCTTATTTCTGGAAGAATGATAACAACAAATCATCATAGTGAGCTTACAAGGGATAAAGTCATTTTGAACTTTTGTATCCAACAGATGAAAAGGATAGATGTAGGCTCTATTATTTATAGGAACACTCGATCTATTGCTTTTAGAGAGACTACTAGAGGTTAGCACACCCTGCCCTGATCTTCACACTATGTGAACAGGCAGGAGTTGATTATAAACTAGATGAGGAGAGGATTGAACCTCTAAAACCTATTGGGTCTGCCAATATAAAGACTTATGAATCTCATGTTGGATAGAGATCTAGAAGTAGGACCAGGGATATTCTTTCTACTTCAGGTACTTATAGTACCGCTACTATCCAAGAACTTATGGAGTAAATGATGATCCAATAGAGAGATATTTTGAGTATGGATAATATAATGGAAAATATGGAGGGCAAAAATGTTCACTTTGATGATTGATAAGATAGAAGTTCAAATATGATGTTGCTTATGATGATGCAAAGGTCATATTCATGAGGGGTGATCACTCAATTTAGTTTCATACTCACCCTATTTTTACTTTATATCAACAGCAGAATTTGGATGTGGAAGAAGAAGAAGAAGAAGATGATGATTGGTGATGCTTTAGTTAGATTTTTGTTTAGTTTATGTTTAATTGTACTTTATTGTTGGGCCTATTTTTTTGTGGGCTGTGATGCTTTATTTCTGTTGTATGCTGTGTTGTGAACTTTAGATTTGTGAATCTACTGGAAGTTATTAGTTTTTAGTATTTTGTTGGATTATTTGTAGTTAACTCTTTCTCAACAAATTTTTATATGTATTTTTGTGTTATTTAATATTTTCAGTCTTGTAGCTTATCATATTAGTACCTGCAATATTTAAAAGTTAAGTTTCAAATCAGAACTTTCAACAGGTATGTCTTTTATTTATATATTAAATTTTTTCTTTAACCCTTAATTTTTCAGTTCTACATTTAAAATCTTTTAAAAATTTAAGTTTGGGGGGAAGAAAATTTCCTTTTTAAAAAAAAGAAACTTAATTTTATTTACCCTCAATTAGTTATATTTTCAAAAAATTTTAAACTTTTAACATGACATTTGGTATTAGAGGGTAACTTTAGATAACTATATCTATGTTTCTAAATATATAGTAAACATAAGTAAAATTTTTAAATAATAAATGTTAATTTTAGAGATTAGATATTTGGTATGATAAAATAAGACTATGTTTTTCTATTTTAAGTAAAATAATTTATATTTTTGAAGTATTAAAAAATCTTAGAGATTCATGTAAGAAGGAAAGATTAAAATTATGAAAAATTTTTAAATCTAATATGAATTTAATATAGTGAAGGAATGTGAAAAGTTTTTAACTTTAAGAAGAGGATAGTGAAGTTCAAAATCATTAAAGGTTATCCAGATATAATAATCCTCACATAAAAAAAAGAAAGAAAAAGAAAGAAAAAAGAAAAAAGAAAGAAAAGAAAAAGGATTGAAAATGATCTTGAAAAGAAAAAGAAAATAAAAGAAGAAAGATGTGAGGAGAAGCTTAAGGAGATGTCTAATTAAAAATTGGTTTCACTTGAATCAACTTAAAGAAGAAGGCTTGGCTACATTTTATAAACTTATATTTAAGTATTAGCATATTTACTAGTAAAGATTTATGAAGTTCTTTTTTATATGAATATTCTAAGTGTCTTTAATATGAATAATTTGTAATTTTCTTTGAAAAGAATTGAGAATCAAAAATCTTAGACTTGACTGCTAAATATTCTTATACCTTTAGTGTTAACCAGAGTTATTTTGAATTTTTCTTAAGTGATGTTATTATATTTAATGGACTAAGATATAGAAATTTAGAAGTTAAAATCTTTACCATAAGTCATAAGTTTATGTAGTAAAAAATTTAGTTGAGGACAAATAACATTTAAGTTTGAGGGATTTTGATACACCAAAAATATATGTATCTTTAGACCCATATTTTATACTCATTTTTGGTGATATTGCACTTTAATGGAAGATATTTTTTATGTTTTATTACAGGTTGTTGATTTTGAGGACTTGGAGCAAAAAAGGATGCAAAAATGATGAAATTTAGAGTCAAAATAAAGAAGTTAAAAAAATGTTTAACGCTGACGGCGCCGTTTGACAGAAAAGAAGGAATTAATTGAATGGCCTCAGGTGTCGACGGCGCCAGTGTCGATGCAAGCCCTGTTTCCAGAAGATTTGATGAATTTGGATGATTTTTTAAGAGTTTTTGGATGCACCTATTGGAGAATCGACCTAGGCTCTATCAACCCCCCCCCCCTCACACCATTTCGAATTCTTCCACTAATTTCAGTTTTCCTCTTCACACACCTACATTCCACACCATTAGTTAGTTATTGTTTTGATAGTTTTGAGTTTTTGTAGTGAGTTTAAATGTAAATTCTTCTCTAACAAGTGTTGGAGAGGAAGAGAGGTAAGAGATTTATTCTTCCTACATTTCCGAAGAGAGGCTACAAAGGATTTACTTTGAGAAAGAGTTTCAGATAAGTGTTGTATGTTTATTATTTTTGTATGAACTTTCTTTTATATATAAAATTTGTTTTTTGTTCTATCTTTCTCATGAAGTCTGAGTAGTTTCCTTTATC
Source organism: Phalaenopsis hybrid cultivar (assembly GCA_002079205.1). Lineage (NCBI taxonomy): Eukaryota > Viridiplantae > Streptophyta > Magnoliopsida > Asparagales > Orchidaceae > Phalaenopsis > Phalaenopsis hybrid cultivar. The sequence continues at coordinate 94,363 of JXCR01119621.1, read as the reverse complement.
TTTCTCTCTACTCTGAGATATGGTGAAATGAAGAGATAATGTGGATGTTCCAATGTTAAATTTTAAAATAAATTTTGATGGTTTTTCAACTCCGCTCTTAATTTTCTTTTTGATATGGTCAATTGAATTGTAAAATATGTTGTGAAACATTTGATCCGAGAAGTGGAGTATGAGTTCTACAACAGAGTGAGAATCACATTTAAGTCCATGAAGGAGTATTTCGCTAATGGAATTAAGTACAAATAAATAGCAAAATATAATTTGTTGGGTGTAGAATTGGAGATTTCTAGGGTGACAGACTAAAAATCCCCAATTCGATCTTACTGTTTAAAAACTAAAGTGAGAGTTAGCCTTCAGGGGAAGGGAAGTGGGAGCTCTAGAGTGGTAGCCAGTATCCTCCGAGCCTAGCCATGGATTTAGAGACTAAACTTAAGATTAGCCAATGATTTTCTATAACACTGAATCAGGATAGAGAATTATAATTACTCTTATTTGGCACAATACATATTTAAACCATTTATCTCATCTCATTTCACCAAAAACTCATTGTATTGGGAAAGATGTTTTTTCATATTAGAAAACTTCATCACATAAACATAATTTAGTAGTTATTAATTTTAAACCCTGCTTTTAAATTCTGCTAGTAGTTAATAAATTAGCTTTTATAGTATCTTAAACATTTGAAATTAGTGACAGTAACTTTGTTTGATTTCTGTGAATTTCCTAGTTAATTTATCATTTCAAATTTAAACATTTCTCATGGGATCAATATTTGGGACTTAAAAAGAATGTCTTATATTACTTGATAACGATACGTATACTTGCGTTGAATACCAATATTAACTGTTGAACGTTATTATTAATAAAATACCACTTAAGGTTTTTTACACTGTTTTAAAGCGGAGTTAACTTTATAAATTTTAGACAACTATATTTCAACAAATCTGCATCATTTCTCTTAGGTTCTTTTTAAGTTTTCTAATTTTTCGAATAGTTCTTTTTAATCTACGATCGTAAGACACGAGTTCAGCTAATCCAACCCTATGTGTACAACTTAAGACTATTAATTAAGCGACCTTAAAGTGTAAGAAAAACACAAAATTATTGAAAATACACAATGTGAAAAGTGCTTATAAAGTAAATGACGTGGAGACTATCACATCAAAAATCATAAGATGCATTATTTTTTAAATTTTTATAATATATATAATAATACAAAGGATGAAAAACAATTTGCATGTAATACAAAACAAAGGTACAATACGAGTTTCAAATCTAAACTTCAAGTGTTTTAAATAAAATTCTCTAAAATTTGAAACTTTAATGTCATTCTCCAATAATGATGCCAAAACTTGTTTTCTGATATGATGTAAAACACACAACTAGTATGTATGTCTCTCAAGTAATATACATATTCGAGGTTGTGTATTGATCCCATGAGAAACTTGTTAAGCTTCCATATAAGTCAAAGTTCTAATTCATTAGCCCAAAGTATAGTTTGAAAGGTTTAAATTTGGGTGAATTTTAAAAGTTACTAATCCTAATTTTCAAAATCGTGCACTAAGTTAAGGAGAAAGGCTCAAAAGCAGATGCAAGAATTTTCCATGAATTGGACCTAAGAAACCCAAATTAATCCAATTAACCTTATAATAATTGAAAATCAGAAACAACCCTACTCCTTATCCAATTTCAAGTTCATAAGAGGTATTAAAATTTCTTAATATTATTAAGTTCCCATAATCATGCAAAAATCCTCATGTTTCTATGTTTCCCAAAATGATTGCACTATTATAATAGCAATATTCCTATTCTCCTAAAAAAGGGTAGGTTAACATAATTATTCAACTAGCTTACTTCTGTAGTACTAGATCACAATGTATTTTAACATATAAGGTGCCAATTCAGAAGTAAATAAATTATAACAGTTTAACATATCAACTTGCACTTGAAAGCAAAAAAATATTACAAAATCTTGGATTAAATCTAATTTCCTTATATTCTAATTCAAGGGAAATGTAATTTAGTTCATAGAAACAAGAGATAAACACGATAGAAATTCCATTGAAAGTAGGAAAACCAAGTTTCTACAAAAGTATTAAAAGATCAAACCAATTTGCTCCACAAGGAATTCTTCTTTTTAATGAATCTTCTGTAACAAGCACTCGCAGTCACTTATAATAGAGAAAATCACTCTCCTACTCTACTAAACTTGACTTCTTTCAAGTATCTCTTAAGATCCTCTGCTCCTCTCAAAGTGACGTCATGAAGTTTTCCTTCTGGCGGTATCTTCAGACACCCCAAATGATGAATTAAAAAAGTTTTTATGTGTATTACACCCCAGTTTGACTTGAAACAGCGGAGGATGGTCAAACCATGTGAAAGGGCACTCCCACATTAAGGGGTAGAATGGGAGCGCTAAACGGTAGTGTGGGTACACTGAATTGGTGCGACTTCTTTTTTGGTTTTAATCCTCAATCTAGGACATCCAACAAGTGGGCGCTGGTCTGGTTGGCAAGGGGGCATTGGCCTTGGTTCGGGGGCACTAACCATCTAACACCTACGTTTCGGTTTTTCTGTGTTTCACGCAAATCTACGCGCAGCATGGGTACGAGTGTGCTTGGGTTATGGAAAAGAGGCGCTCGACTCATAGCCCAATTCTCCTTTTTTGCTCTCCAACTGCTCTTTCAACCTGTATTTTGCATAAAACAATAAACATACATCCCTCATGCAAAAAATAAGATAAAATAAAACATTTTAAGGAGACATTGATGAAGGTCCTGTGAAAGTCGACTAACACAGTTAAGCTTGTGCTAAGGCTGCAAAATTAGAAGTTCAGATGTGAAATATAAAAATATGTCGTTTTGAGTGCAATTTAATGCTTTATATTATATATAAAAAAAAATTGAAGGAAGTAGACTAAAAAATATTTTAAAATACTAATAATAAAATTAAATTTATTGTCAAATTAGTTTTTAGGTTTTTTTTATTTTATTTCTGACTTTTCCATGCGAATAGGACATTTTTTTTTTCCTTTTAAGGATNACGGGATTTCAATTCCGATGGCCGACAGCTTCTTACGGGCAAACCCCACACCAAAAATAGTGCCGACAATACAAAAATTGATCAAATCCGAGTCAAATTAAGCCACATCAAACTGTTAAACCACTTTTATAAGCTTTCTCGATATAATTGAAAAGTCAAATGAATTTTGAATATGCATGCTTAGATTCAAATTGAGCGTCTCGACAAGATGAATTCGACGAGTCCAAGATCAATCAATTCTGACATCAAGAGTGGTATGAATTCCTTACTCATTTGCAATATATACTCTATAAATAGAGCCCAATACCCCTCATGAGGAGGGGACCTAAACCTAGGGCAAGAGGAAGACCGAAGCCTGTCTGTGCCGCTTACTGTGCCCGCCGCCTCTCCTTTCTAAATTCGTCAGCAAAAGACACACCCCAACTCCGATCGTCGTTGTTCAACTTCGACTGTTGTTGCCTCTGACAACTAGTACATTTGCCTCCGGTTAACCTTGGTTGTTGTCGCATTCGACCAACTCCGGCTACTACCACCGCTGCCCTTGGCCAACCCCTGTCATCGCCCTTGCAAACTCCTACAACGGCCGCCTTTTCCCTTCGACCAACTCCGATCATCGTTTCCTCTATCCTACTCCGGTCAACTCCCTCTGGCCAACTCTGATCACCGCCAGCTCAGGCTCCGCCCAACTCTAACTACCACTGGCCTCCATACTGTCATGCCACCACCTCAGCCAACACTTACCACCACTGTCGTCGACCTCTAGCATCAACCATTATAAGCTACCACCTAGTCCTTGTAGCAAAGTCACTTTTGAATTCACAATGTACACTGAGTAATCCAAGCGTACATTGCAAATTAATAATGCACTTCACTTATGGTATAACAAAACCTCTCAAAGATGACATAACAACACACCTTAAAGACGATGACTTTCTCTGAATGATCCAGGTTGAATATATTTGTGTAAAATTTATAAAGTTGACCCTGCTTTATAACGGTGCCAAAAACTTGATGGGGGTATTTTATTAATAATAACCTTAAGCACTTAAGATTGATATTCTATGAAAGTTTACGTATCGTTATCAAGTAATATAAGATTTTCTGTTTAAGTCCCAAATATTGACCCCAACTAAGAAATTCACAGAAATCAAACGAAATTACTGTCACTAATTTTGAATGTGTAAGATACTATAAAAACTAAATTATTTAACTATTAGCAAAACTTAAATGCAGAATTTAAAATAGTAACTACTGAACTATGTTTATGTGATGAATTTTTCTAATATGAAAAAAATCTTTCCCACTACAATGAGCTTTTTGGTGAAATGAGATGAGATAAATGGTTTAAATTTATATTGTGCCAAATAGGAGCAATTTTAATTATCTACCCTGATTCAATGTTATAGAAAATTATTGGCTAATCATAGGTTTGGTCTCTAAATCCATGGCTAGGCTAGGAGAATACTGACTCCCACTCCAGAGCTCCTACTTCCCTTCCCCTGAAGACTAACTCTCACTTTATTTTTTAAACACTAAGACCGAACTAGGGATTTTTAGCTATCACCTAGAAATCTCCAATTATATACCCAACAAAGTATGTTTCCCTATTTATTTGCACTTAATTCCATGAACGAAACACTCCTTCATGAACTTAAATGTGATGCTCATACTGTTGTAGTACTCATACTTCATTTCTCGGATCATATTTTTCACAACATATTTTAACAATTTAATTGACCATATTGAAAAGTAAATTAGAAGCGGAAAGCCATCACAATTTATTTTAAATTTTAACATTGGCACATCCAAATTATCTCTTTATTTCACCATATCTCAGAGTAAGGAGAAAGATAAAGGAATCTACTCAGACTTCATGAAAAATATACAACAAAATACAAATTTCATATATAAAAGAAAGTTCATACAGTAATAATAAACAAACAACACTTATCTGAAACTTTTTCTCAAAAAAAATCCCTTGTAGCCTCTCATAGGAAATGTAGGAAGAAAAAATCTCTCAATTTTTTTCCTCTCCAACACTTCTTAGAGAAGAAATCAAACTTAAACTCACCAAAAAAACTCAAAACTATAAAAACAATAACTAACTAATGGTGTGGAATGACGTAGAATGTAGGCGTGTGAAGAGAAAAAACTGAAATTAGTGGAAGAACTCGGAATGGTGCGAGGGGGGGGGGTTCTAATAAAATTTTGGCGTTAAATAGAGCATAGATCGGTTCTTCAATAGGTGCATTTATCCCGAAACTGCTTATATTCAACCATATAACAATATCTTTGATAATATTTTTCACTTATGTTTCCTTACTTTGCAATAGAACCAAAAACTTGATCCTGACGAAAATAAGAATTTAACACTTTAATTTATATTTATATTGGGATATTACGCAAGTATGCGTATCGTTATCAAGTAATATATGACTTTTTGATTAAGTCATGAATATCGAACCTACAAGAAAATACACAATATGCACTATTGAACAACAAACTTTCTATTTTAAAAAAACAATTACTTAAACTAAAAATATTTTCGCGGTATTAAAATTCAAATCTTTTTGGTATTTTTGATATTTTAACAGAACAATAACAATTTAAAAAGATAATTTGAGTTTATGTAAAAGAAAAGCACTAAATTTGATAAATATCTTTCTTTTTATCATGAATCAGTAATAAGTATAGAAATTCTGTTATAGAAGTATGCGAATTGTGTTGTGTCAAATAGAAGCAATTATATTCTTTAACCTTACTAGAGATGCTATAAAGAATATTGGTTAATTTAAAGTTTGAATAGTTTTGAAGACCGGCTAGGCAGGGAAGATACCAACTCTCACTCTAGAGTTCCCTCAATTCCTTCCATCTTGGGCTAACATCTCGTATCAGAACCTAAAACAAAAAACCAAGTTGGGGGCTTTAACCATTAACTTTAAAATCATCTAACTCTACACTCTTCAATATTATTCCCTATTTATTTTCTCTAAATCATATGAATTACATTCTCATTCATACAACTTCACGTGATTCCTTCCAATTGTTGACTAAGACAATACGGCGTGGTTCTTACATGTTCTCACAACAAATTTTAACATCTAGATAGGTCAAATCAAGAAGTAAATAAAGTTCATGGATTTAAATTATCACAACTTCTTACAATATTAAAGATCAATACTCTTCACAACTTCCATCCAACACTTTAATTACTTATCATTTTAAGGAAAAAGATAACGAAAACTACTCAGAATCCAGCGAGAAAACAAAAATATACTTTAGTTTAAAAGTAGAAACCATTGTCAAACCAACAAGAAGTTTCAATTAAAACCAAAAGTAGTTTAAAACAAAAGATAAAAACTTATCTCAAATCCTCCACCAAACTCTTGAAGTTCCTTTGAATCTCTTCTCTTTTACAATACTCTCAAAATAAGCTAAAAACAAAATGAATAAAGTAAATTTTTATAGTGCTTGAAAATTTCTCCAAAACTATTTCGCCAAACTCCTTCGAACTCCTCTTCTTCTAACTTTTTTCAGAACTTTCAAACACCTACTTCAAATGTCTCAACTTCATTCTCTTATAAATCTCCAAAAGGTGGCTTGGAAACTTTTAGTATCGATACAGTCATTAACCATCATTTGTCAATAGTAACTCTTTTTTTTTATCATCATTGTCATTTTAGGATCCAATTGATATGCACCATAAAGTTCTTCGATTACAATCTTGTCGGTTTCTTCGGTCCCAAACATGATTGACATATATATTCTAAAGATCTAAACTAAAAAGTTTCATTGACAAAAGCATATCACAGCGCCCTTTTTCATAATTTAAACTGCCATCGAATTATCATCAGATAATTTATTTTATTTGAAATATTCAATAAATGAGCATCTCCAATAATCATGAACTTTTGTCATGAAATTTTTATTTTAATCTAGAAGTATTTATGGTTATATATATATATATATATATATATAGACACACACACTATAACTTAATATTAATATAAAAAAGGTATTATATATTTCTACTTAATGAAATAATTATAACCATTATTGATATGACACCATCAAATTTTCATCATCCAGCACGAATCTCGAGATAATATTTTGAGCAATAAATATTCAAATCTTGATAAAAAGTCATACAGAACTCCAATTTCAGCAAACTTATAGTCAAACTGACCGGCTTGATGAAAGAGACCCAATGATATAAAAACTAGGGCAATCCCAGTCAGATCAAGCCGGAATCAAATCTTTAAACGACTCTTAGAGGATTTTTGGAGGCATTGGAAAGGTCAAATGAATGTAAAAAATAGTCAGTTTATAGTCAAAACAAGCGTCTCGACAATAAGAATTCAACGAGCCCAAGATTGCTTAATTATGACATCATAAGGCACTCAAATGTCCATCAAATGCCATCCAATCGAGGGAAGCTCTCTGGACAATCTGATCAAAATAGCTCATAATCCTGCATTAATTGCACCCAGAGTAGTATAAATATAGTCTCACCCCTCACATAAGAGGGGCAGACTTAAGAGAGAACTTGAGTCTTTGAGAAGGAGTTCAAGTCCAACATCATCTCTGTCACCGCCGACTTCTGTCGACCGTCGCCGATCACCGTTGATCTCTGTCGACCACCGCCGATCACCGCTGACCTCCGTCGACCACCGACCGTTTGCGACCACCGCCGACCTCCGTCGATCACCACCAAATAGACGTCATTAGCTGACGTTGTACCTTGGAAAATCTAGTAACATTTTCCCGTCTGTGTCGACTTATAGTGAATTTTTATAATTGGGTCATACCTTGTGGATTTTTCCCTTTATGGGGTTTCCACGTAAAAACTCTAGTGTCATCACAAGTTGATTCATTTTCATCTGAGTCTGTGTTAAATCCTCGCACAACGCTAAGACGATAATCCATTATTCTACCGCCACAAATTTTCTAGCACAAATCAATTATGATGGATTGTATTAAGAAAATAATAATTAAATTATTATTAAATATTTATGTTTGTAATAATTAAATTTTAATGCATTACATGATAATAAGCCGAACATGAGCGAGCCTAGACTAAGTTACACGAGCGAGCCTAGACTCAGTTCGTGTTCGGCTCGTTTATACTTCGAGCTCAAAAATTATGTTCGTGTTCGACTCGTTGGCTTAGCGAGCCGAACACGAGCCATTCACAAACAAAGAGTCGTTTTGACAATCCTAATCACGTAGTCATAAGATGTTAATGATTATGACTACATTTATAACATCATTTGAATCTAATTTAATAATTTTTATTTTATTTTTTAATTAATCTTTTAATTGATTATAAATCTTTGTAGCATTGTAGTCAATTACTTTTTTTTAATACTATTCATCAAAATTGTTATATATATATATATATATATATATATATTTAATTGATTAGTCGTATTTCGAGCAAAAATGAGCAGATCACGAACGAACAAATATTTATTTGTGTTGTTCGTGTTCGACACGTTAACTTAACGAACGAGCTGAACACGAGCTTCTTAATGAGGTGAACAAGAACTGTTCCCGAACAACGAGCTGTTTTGACAGCCTTACTTATCTCACAATGGCTTCAAAAGAATTACAAATGTCCAGCTAGACAAAACCCATGCAGGCATCCTAAAACCTATATAAACTTTAATAAAATAAATTTATCATAAAAGTATATATATTTATTAAACCGAGAAACAAGAATTTTTTTTAAAAATGAATCCTGAAATAAGATTTTAAGCATGTAAAACTGTCAACGTCACATTAGTTGACAGTCCTTGTCAACCATTTAAGATAATTATAAATGTAATTTTGCATGTAATATAGTTTGTAAGTCTATAGCTTTCAATCCTTCCTATTAATAGCAAAATAAAATTTAGGGATATATCATTCAATTCCCTCGAAATCTAACTTCCCTCTGCCTCCCTACTCTTATAGGAGTTCCTGAAGAGAGGAAGGAACGGTCCCTTTAGTATTTGGATGGGGAATTTTACAAGTGGAACACATAATTACTACGTATTTACATATTTAATAACTAAAATTTAATATTTATATTTATACTACTTTTTTTTCATAAGTTTGTAAATAAGGAAGATATTTTATTTTTTAAATGTTATAAACTGGTACAGTATCACTTAATTTTCATCATCCAGCATGAAACTCGAGATATGATATGAAACTTGACATAAAGTATTGAGCAAGAAACCTTCAGACTTCGATTGAGAGTATTCCAAAAATCAGATTTCAACATGCTTATAGTCAAACTCACTGGATTGACGAGACGAAATCGACGATACAAAAATTGATCCAATCCGAGTCAAATTAAGCCAGATCAAGCTGTTAAACCACTTTTATAAGCTTTCCGGATATAATTGGAAAGTCAAATTGAGCGCTTCGACAAGATGAATTCGACGAGTCCAAGATCAATCAATTCTGACATCAAGGGTGGTCTGGATTCTTTACTCATTTGCAATATAGACTCTATAAATAGAGCCCAATAGTCCTCATGAGGAGGGGACCTAAACCTTGGGCAAGAGGAAGACCGAAGCCTGTAGAAGAGGGAGTTGCAGGCCAACCTCTTGCATAGCAGATCCGATTGTCTCCTGTCTGTGCCGCTTACGGTCCCCACCGCCTCTCCTTTCTACATTCGTCAGCAAAAGACGCACCCCAACTCCGATCGTAGTTGGTCAACTTCGACTGTTGTTGCCTTTAACAACTAGCGCCTTTGCCTCCGATTAGCCTTGGTTGTTGTCACACTCGACCAACTCCGGCTACCACAACCACCACCCTTGGCCAACCTTTTCCATCACCTTTGCAAACTCCTACAACCACTGCCTTTTGCCTCTGGCTAACTCCGGTTACCGTTTTTTCTAGCCAACTCCGCTCAACTCCCTTTAGCCAACTCTAATCACCGACGGCTCAGCCTCAGCCCAAATCCGACTCCCACTGGCCACCATACTGTCATGCCACCACCTGAGCCAACTCTGATCACCACCGTCGTCGATCGCCATCATCAACCATCATAGGCTGCCACCTACTCCTTGCAGCAAAGTCTCTTTTGAAGTCACAATGTACACTGAGGAATCCTGACTTAGATTGCAAATTAATAACGACTCCACTTATGGTATAACAAAACCTCTTGAAAATGATATAACAACACACCTTAAAGACGGTGACTTTCTTCGAACTCTTAAAGCTCATTCCATATGGTAAGATTTTTTTTTTATTTATTGGTGCCACCATAGATCTTAAAAGATTTTTATCTAAATGATTGGATATGACATTCAAAGAATATAAATACTATCTTGGAATGGATTTAATCATTCGGATGAGCAAATTCTTTGTGATTTATGGTTCTGATAAACCAGGATCTTTCGCTTATCTTACGAGTGAAAAATAAGGTTTATTTTATTATGGGCTCTAGTAGCGCTATAAGGAGGCTTCTCATAATTAATTACATTTCAAGAACTACCCTTGAGAATACTCTTGATTAAAGTTATGCTTTATATCTCTCTTCCTCATCAATGAATGTTTAGAAGATCATAGAGTTTCAAGACTTAGATGAAAGAGAGAAGTTTGGACAAAGGTTGACTTCACTGTACGATTGAGCCCGACATTTGACAATCTGAGTGATGATCAGAGTTTGAATTGAAAGGTCAAGCTTGAGAAAGAAGTTCAGATATAGATTAGATTTGATTGGATTTAAATGGATTTGAATGGATATGATCTTAAAATAATAGGGTTAATTTTGATAGGATTAGATTAAATTTGATATGATAGGGTTAAGTTTGATAGAATTGGATTAAGTTTGATAGAGTTGAGTTAAGTTTGATTGGATTGAGTTTAGAAACATGATAATCTAAGGGTAGGAAAGGGGAATAAATTTCTGCATAGAGGTGAAGCCCAAACCTAAACATATCTAAATAAAAGGCTGTAAGTGGACTAACCTAATGTCAGCACTAAAATGGAGGTTGGTTGGGAGATTGAAGTTTTCAGTCGTCGGAATGGATATCCCAACGCCCGATTTAATTTAATTTATATACATTCAATTTGGGTAAAGTAGTATTTTAATTTTTAAAAATATAAGACCTATCCGATCTAATATCTTTAGCAGTTTAAATAAACGAGCCTAATACCGCAAGCAATGCACATATCCCGAAAGATATATATACTACTTATTGATAAGGCTCGATTAAATAAACTAAAGAATTTATGATATCCTTTTGGCTTGTGAATCCTTTATGTTTGCCGACAAATTTCCCTATTTAATATAAATTAAATAGGATTTATATTAAGTTGGGTTCTTGAAAGTTTCCTATAAAGGCAAGCCCTTATAGTTAATTACATCTTAAATAACCAGAGTCACTTAAGAAAACTCTCGATAAAAATCAGGGGATATTGTCTTCAAGAATTTCAAAGGATGGGACTTTTCAAAGAGATCAGACAAAGAGGTGTGAAAGAGGAATGACTCAAATTTGGAATGTTTTATTTTTGGAATCCAAAGGAAGAAGAACTAGGGGATGTCATGGATCCCGAGGAGAACCTCAGTGACTTTCCAAGCTATCCTATTGTTTGGCATCAACTTCAACAAGAAATTATGTGTTTCATCCTATCAATTTTATTAATTAAAGCTTACATTCGTGTGAAACGATCACACAAATTGCCTGAAAGATGCAAGGATTTAAGTTGTGACAAATGACAACCTTAGAATCCTATGACGTGTTAGGGCTTATATTATATAGCAGAGCCATACAAAGGCCTAAAGAAAATTTGAGGACTGTTGTCGCACTAAATGAACAACCTCAAAATCCTATAGCTTGTTGTTTAATTTCTAAGGAGAGATATGCTGTTGTAGATCCTCTTGCTGTTGAAGATGGTCATGTTGCCCACAATACTATCTCCAAGCTCCTCGTCATAATGAGTTTAAGTTTTTTAATGTGTCAAGTCCTAATGCCAAATCAAATGTTTCCTAAGATTATGGTTATTTAAATATCACGGGATGTTAAAGTTGATTAGAGAGACACAGGTTAGGATCCCACAGCTCCCTTGTTCCGACACCACTATTTTCTTCAGATTCACTTAGTCTAAATGAATTTATTAAACTCAACTCAATGAGCTCCATACTTTCATTTAAATCGTAGGAAATCTCGTTAGCAACCGTAAGTTACCTCCTCCGAGGGATTCTCAATCATCTGAAAGAAACATTTTAATTTAGTTGCAATTTTAGTTTTGTTGTTTTGTTTGTAATTAAATTTTGAGTTATAATTTTGGTTTGGTTTCAGTTTTGTGGCTATCCTAAAGTTTCAGTTTTGACATGCAGAGCGACCTTGTTATTTAATATGCAAGTTTATGGACAGGAAACAAGAGGTGTTAATAAATAAAAGTAAATTACATTGTAATAACTTAAAAGCGTACCTGTCCATTCTTCCAGTTCCTCCACCAAAAAGTTTAGTACTTGCAAAACATATATATATATAATTTTGCAGGAATTAAAACATGCTTGTAGGAAAAGTAGAGAGTACAGGTTTAAGGTGTGTTTACCAGATTCTATGTCTTACCTTGATGGGTCCAATTTGTTCATCTCTAGGGATGATTCCGTTAAGCAAATCGTAATATGTCCAAGTGTCCTTTGAGATTCACGAAGGATCATGAAAAGTCCTGGGTAATACCCTAGACATTTCACAGTCCCACGAATCGTCTCGAGTTCATTTTGGTCTTATTATGTTTGCTATATGGTTCACCCAATTCATACTCTTATGCTCAATGAAACTTGATGTTTTGATTATCCCTTTAAGTGTGGTAATTATTACTTGATGTTTCACTTACGAATTATACGGGTAAAGGCCCTTAGGGGCAATCTGGCTTAAATAAGGGACTTAGCCGGTTTGACTTTCAAAATGGGCTTTTCGTGTTTTAAAGTTTCAAATTAATTATAGGTCATTTTCTAAACCTCATTAGACAAAAGTTTGATTAAGCCTAGTTCACTACTAAGTCCATAAAACTTATTGGGTAGATTTGTAATTTATGGGAAAATTTGAATATTTATACCTTTAACCCTTATCAAGAATCATAAATCATTTTAAAACCATTAATTAGGGTTTTAAATCAGTGGGATGATCTTCCAAAGTCAAACCCCAGCCTCAATATCTTTTTATTTAATTACTCTTCCAAATTTCATCAATTTAAGAAATTACAAATTTATCCTTAATGAGACCAAAGTGAAATTGGTTGCTACCATCTATCACTTTCATGCTTCAATCATCAAGACCTGTCAATTAAGATCATTTATTACCCATTTACCCTTTGGTTAAGCTTAAATATTAATTAAGGCTTAAATTCCAAAATTACCCTTTTACCCTTAAGACCTTAACACCTCATAATTCATTAAATCAAACTCAAATGACTTTAAGATTTTATGTTACCCTACTCATGAGATAACTAAAATATCAGAGGAGAAAATATTTTTTTTCTGAATTTATTTTATTTTATAATTATTTAAATGCAATAATAGGGATTTTTAATGAAAATTCAATAACTAAACCAAAACAAAACAACTATCATTTAGAAAATTACTGGAAGTTCACCTAGGTTAGAGGACCATTTTGACTAATTTTCATGATTTTTAGAGGTTTAATTTAATTATTAGAATTATTTTTTATATTATTAATTAAATATAAAATATTATTTAAGTGGAAATTTAAATTTTATATTTTTCTTAAATCTCTTTGAGTCCAGGAAACCCAAATAAACAAATATCATATTTTTATGTTTTATATTTTAATTATTGGAATTATTTTAGCATAAAGTTAAAGAAATTTCATTTTAAGTCTTTAAAAATTCATATCTTGACTTAAAAAAATTAGGAAAATTATTTTAATTGGTCCCAAGTGATCAAGTCAAATGTGACATTTTAGTGTGTTTTTACAATTTTGCAATTTTTATGATTTTTAATTAATATTTATTTAAATATTTAAAAATAGCTTTAAAATGAAGTACTTATTTTAATTCCTCTTTTATTTTTCTTAGGTTTTTCTAGTCATAAGGAACTCCCAAAACTAATTTGGTAATTTTTTAGTTGTATTTTAATTATTATAATTATTTTAGTGCCAAAAAAATGCAATTTCACTTAATTAATCCATTTTAGTGGTCAAATTAATTCCAATTGACTTGAAATTTTTATGTGGAGCTCCCTTTGTCATTAAATTATAATGGAGAATGATTTTTATTCCATTTACATTTATATTTTTTTTAATTTAATTATATTTCATTTTTAGGGGTTAGTGATAATTATGTTTTTGAGTTAAACCAAGCTTATATTTTTTCTAGGGTCCTCTTATCAAAATGAACCCACAAAAATAAGTTTTGTATTTTTTTATGAATATTTTAATTCTTATAATTATTTTACCAAAACATACTTGATGTGCTTGAAAAATAGAGAACTTTGTTTAGAGACCTACCTTGACTTTGGAACTAAAGCCCCAAAAATCAAGTCATGGTGAAATGTCCATCCAAATGGAGAATCAAAATAATAAATACACTATTTAATTAATTAAAAATAATACATGCATCAAATAAATATGAAACAATTTCCAAATTGTTCTCCTTGTTCACTGAGCATGAGGGTATTTTTGTTTTATTTTTATGATTTTTCTATGCAAATTTATGGATTTTCAAAGATCTGGAATTTAAATAAATAAAATAAAACCCTATTTTTCTACTTATCCATCATGGCACCACCTCATCCTCATCATTTTTGAACTTTCCACGCGGCGCTCCGCCGTTCGACGCCGCCAGACATCTCAACACTTAATCAGCCCGGGGTTTATGTCCCATATCCTCATCCTGCGTAATCCAGAGTGTCCATTAGATACACGCGGGAACGGCCAGCATCCGTTCATCATCCCCAAATCCCTAGCCCAAGAGCCGTTAAACTTCAAACCTTACAATCTCTTTTGATACTCAATCAAGTCTCTTTGAGTTTGTTTCTATAGACGCATCTAGACTAGGAGAATATATCCATATGGTTAATTAACTCTGAAGTCAAGTCTATGAGCATGGAGAATTAAAATAGGCTCTATTTAAGGGGAGAGTTCAATACCTTTGCCCAAGAGGTGTGACCTCGATTGGGTACTTCCAAAATCTTGAGTTGAGTCCAGAGAGCTCCTAGATGAAGCCTTTGGCTGTGGTGAGTTGCCTAGGTACAATTTCGACCTGAGTGCTGATCAAATTCTATGCTAGGATGGTCTGGTGATGGGGTTTTTATGGGGGATCTTCTTCTTTCACTCAAGGTATGGCGTGGGTGCAATTAATTTAACTTTGGTGCACTATGGAGCTGTGGGGAATTATGTCCTGGTTTCGGCCTTATTTTGAGCTCCAAAATTAAGCTCAGACAGTGGGTTTGAGGGCTGAAAGATGGTTGTGTTGAACTTAAGTGGTCTTAAAGAAGCTCTTGGAACAATTTGCCAGGGTATCCCCAAGGAATTTCAACAACTCCTCCCTTGGCCGTAGAGGGTGAGTTTAAATAGAAGAGCTTGGAGGCTAAAATTGGGCTAACCAGTGGGTGGCTCTAGTTGCTTAGTTGGAGGGAAGAAAGGTGCAAAAATCTAATGAGTGAGCCAGCTTGTTTGGGTGTAATTTTGAGTTTAACTCCTTGCTCCTCCTTGGTTATCGTGTTTTCCGGCAGCCAAGGTGGTCGGCCGGCCAGAGTCAGGTCACCATTTGGTCAGGGGGGATCAGGGCTTGATTTTGGTGAAGTCCATTGGAGGGTCATGTGTAAGGGTTTTGGATTAAAGAGCAATGGGGGTGAAACTATTTTTCGGTCAATTTGGGTCAAAGCATGGATATGGGTTGGGCTCACCCACCAAGGTTGGTTTGGGTTGAAGAGGAGATCATTTGGCTCATCTTAATTAGTGAGGAGAGGTCCTTATCCAAAGGATTTGGCTAAGCATGGGTTAGAGTGTATCATTAAGAGGGCTAAAACCTTTTTAAGAGAGCTTGAAAGTGGCTCATCCTTTTGTCATTAATAGCTTGGTGAGGTGCTAAAGGCTCATATGACTCACATATGGCTTGGGGATGGCTTCATGACTTGTCCTTGGCTTGATCAATTTGCATGAGAATGGATTCTTCAATTTATGGGGTATTTTGATGGAGTTTTTCATGAGTCTTGATTAGGAATGATTTGATAAAGGATTTAAAACTTAGGGAATGATTTTGATTAAATGGATGATAAGGAGAAACTTGGGTTAGAGTGTATCATTAAGAGAGCTAAATTTTTTTTAAGACAGTTTAAAAGTGGCTCCTCCTTTTTTCATTAATATCTTAGTGAGGTGGTAAAGGCTCATACTGCTCACATATGGCTTGGGGGTGGCTTGATGGCTTGTCCTTGGATTGGTAAATTTGCATGAGAAGGGATTTTTGAATTTATGGGGTATTTTTATGGATTTTGTCATGAGTCTTGATTTGGAATGATTTGATCATGGATTTAAAACTTAGGGAATGATTTTAATTAAATGGATGATGAGGAGAAAATTGTCATGTGGGCTTTTAGTTGAATCTTATGCTTTTTGAATGACTTAAGGGCTTGGGCTTTTAAAATTGGTGGTGAGTTTGGGCTAAAATTTGGGTTAATTAAATGTTTAATTTGGTGCAGGGAGATTTTATGAAGAGTTTTGAAAGAATTTCAAGTGATTTTGAATTGAATTGAAAAATCAATTTGATGGAATTTGGACATATGGCTAAATTGGGGCAAACTTAGGGATTTTGGTCCAAGTTGAAATTGAGTGGGATTAAGGCTTTAAAAAGGCCAATTCAGGGTCTAATTTGATGTCGGTAATGGTTATAAAGAGTGTTGAGTCCAAAATTGGGGTAATTGGATAGGGCATGGGGTTCAATTTGGGTAGATTTGGTCACATGGTCAAAATTGGGGCTTTTGATTTGGGTTAGAATTGGGCTCTCAATTTGGTCAAATTGGGCTTAGATTTTGTTTGGATTAGGACTATGGATATTGAATTTTTATTTGGAATTAAAATTGGGCAAGATTGGGGTCAATTGGCTTGACATTGGGGCTAATTTGGGGAGATTGGGCTTTAAGGGCGATTTGGGGCTTTTAGTCAAAAATAGGTCAAATTGATCAAATTGGGTCAATGTGATGGTTCAAAATTGTATTCGGTAATATTTGGGATGACTTTGGAATTTTTGGGAGTTTTGGAATTTTTGGAACTTTTGAGTTGAGGGGCATTTTGATAATTTTGACAATTTTGGGATACTTTGGGATTTTGGTCAATTTGGGTAGTGAGGAATGATTTGAGCTGACTTTTGGAAAAATGTGGTTGTTTTGGGAAATTTTGGGAATTTTGGCAAAAATTAGGGTTCTTAGAGGTATTTTGGTAATTTTGGTGATTTTGGGCTAGGATGAGCAAATAAGCAATGAAGCTATGTCAAACCAATAAGAGTCATATGAAGACTCATTTTGGATGCTCAATATGCTGGTCCTAACCCTCTTAGCCAAGGGCTAGGGTTTGGGTCCACCCATATGAGTTTTTCAAACGGGATCAGGAGACCAAATCAAGGGGTCCTAGGGTTTGGGGTGTATGAGAACGTGTAGTGTGTGCAAGCTAGCCTAACCAAGACTAGACCACCCAGGGTTAGTCCTAAGGCTTGACCATCCTATAGGAAACTCCTCTTGAGCTCCCTCATATTGACCCCACCTACTAAATGCTAGAGGCTAGGACCAACATGTGAAACTTCAAATTGAGCAAAGAAGACTTTAAAATTTCTCATAGTGAGGGTTCCTTTTCTAGTCCTCTAGGAATAGTCAATAGGAAAGTCCTATGGAAACATCCTAAGCTACTAAGGAGGAAACTATAGACCTCAACCAAACGTGAGGTCAACTCCTAAATTTGGGAGTAACGCGTCTAATCAAGATTCTCACAACTTTCCATCACCCCGGGTACATTAATAGCCCCAAGCTAATAACTAATAAAATAACAGGTGTTCTTCCTTATCACCATAGCAATTACTTAAGTTAGTCATTCCCGTTATAAAGTGGTTTTGAGTATCTTAATACTCTTACAGTTTGGGGGACAATTCAAATTGTGTTATAGGTCCTAGTAGTTAATTCTATCGATTATGTACTTAGTAAACTAACCTAGTGCTTCAAGATTGAACTAATCTAGGGTGTGTGTGGCCCTAGGTGATGCAGGGGCTCAGTGCAGCACTCAATTCGGGGGCAAAAAAGTGCCCCAATGTGGGGCGCTGTAAAACCACGACTCCAAAGCCTCATAATAAAGTAGTTAGGACTAAATTTGTGAAATCATGGAAAGCGGGAAGGGATCACGAGAGAATGATCGTGGGAGAGTTGGAAGAAACGTGATCCCACACCTGAGAATAAAAGGGGATTGTGAATCCTCGTGATCCAGGGTAGCTTCATGCACCTTCCACACTTGTCTTCTTCTGAAAAGGTCTTTTCTTTGAAGTTTCTTAAATTTTCACTACCCTTCCTTTCGTGTAGAAGTAGGAGGCTATAAATAGATGTTCCCTGCAATTGTGGGAGGTAGTTCTTCTAAAATTTGTCTTCTAATCTCTTGTGTGGAGTCATTTCTCACTTGTTTGAGCAGTAATTGATGTCGGGTGGTGCTTCAGTTGTATCCTACTCTGAGGTGTTGTTGTAAACTTCAAACCCCCTTCACTACTACTCACCCATCCTTTTTTCTTATCATTCCACTAGCCACCTACCACCCCCCACATTCCTCTACCACTCTACCATCACCCCTACTTCCTTCATGATCTCGCAATCCAATCCACCTAAAACCAACCACACACAATCACCTACCTACCCAATGGCCGCTCACCCCGCCAACCCTGCTACCACCTTCGAATCTCTTCATATAAATTTAGCTTGGGATTTTTCATTTATTGTGCTTTTATTTTGTTGAGTCATGTTGTACCACTATTTTTATTACACCACATCTCAACTAGTTTTGGTATCATTTGATATCAGAGTTTGATTCAAACCTAGTCCTATCTTATGGTTCCTCAGCCTCCAACGTTGCCCAATTCTCCTTCCACCAACTTTTTCCTGCCAATTCCCAACTCTAACCATGCCACCATGAAGGGGTACATGAGACTCTACTCAAGAAAAGATTCAATGTGAAATTCATCATCTGCAATAAAGTTTAGCCAAATTAGATGACAAGAAACATGAAGATATTACCTTTAACCTTGATCGAGAGAGTCGTAGGAAAGATAGAGACAAGGAACTTAATTTTTTCCACAGAGAAGATCACAACGATGAAGAATATCAGTCGTGCAATTTTGGTATCTAATATTAAAGGAGGTCATGAGAAGATGCCCCTTATGGAGGTCAGAGGGACTTTGACATCAAGATCAACCTCCCAAACTTTGAGGGAAGCATCGACCCCGATGAGTTTATTGACTGGCTGCAAAAAATCAAATGATTTTTCAAATAAAAAGACTACAAGAGGAATAGTGATTCTGGTTAGATGTAATTAAACTAAAGAAGAATACCTCCTTATGATGGAAGAATCCGCAGTAACTTAGAAGGAGTTAAGGAATTTAAACGATATTTTTCAGTTTTGATTAAATATGCATGAAGGTATAGGTAGCCTTATAAATTAAAATTTAGCATATAAATTAAGAGATGATTGAACAAAAATCCCTAAGGTTTCATACAAGTATTTTTTTTTTGACTAAAATGCAAGGAAACATGTGTAATTTCATGCAAAAACATCAAACTCATACAATAAAACACAATAAGATTAAGAGTCCCATGATTCAAGCATGTAACATGATAGATTTAAGAATTCACATCAATTACATAATTTAGAATTTAATTCACATGAAAGCTTTTTTATTATAATGAACAACATGCATAAATTTGAAAATTTTTAAAAACTTAAATGTGAATTTTGAAATAGATTGCATAAAGACATGGATAAGTGAATTACATTGGATTTACATGGGATAGAATGTTATATCTCGTGTTTTTTTGTTGTTGAATTCTTACTTGGAGATCTTCCTTAACTTCTCCTTTTTGTTCTTTGAATTCTTCTCTCAATTTGTTCTTGATTGTCTTGATTTTAGTGGAGAAGAGGACAGGGGATTTTGGTGTAAAGGAAATAGAGGAGAGGAGGGGGTAAATGTGTGTGTGTGTGTGTGTGTGTGTGTGTGTGAGAGAGAGAGAGAGAGAGAGAGAGAGAGAGAGAGGAGAGGGAGAGGGTGAGAATTTAAATGGGAAGAAGAATTTTTTTGGGAATAAATGGGCTATATTGGAGCGAGAGGAAGAAGTGGGGGGAGTTTGGACTGGATTTATAGGGTTATAGAGAGAGNGAAGAAGAAATCTCTCACTTTTCTCCTTCTCCAACACTCTTACGAAAAGTTTCACACTAAATCTCACCACAAGAACTCTAAACTATGAAAGCAAAATCACTAATTGACTCTAATATGGTAGTGTAATGGAATGATGTGGAGCAAAAAAAGAACGTAGAGGAGTGAAAAACATAGAGAAGGCCATTTCCTGATGAAATTCGGCCCTAAATAGAGCCCAAGGTCGGTTCTCCAAGAGGTGCCTCCAAAAACTCTTCAAAAAGTCATTCAAATACATCGAACCTTCTAGAAACGGGTCTGCACCGCCTTTGGCGCCGTCGGCGCTGGTCTGGCATCGTCAACGCTGAGTAAAAATCTCCAGCGTTAAATTCTTCTGCACCATCAGCGCTGACCTCGGCGCTGAGCATTTCTTCAAATACGTCATTTTGACTCCAAACTTCATCCTTTTTGCTTCCTTTTTGCTTTAAGCCATAAAAATCAACAACCTGCAAGAAAACATCCAAATACCTTCCATTAAAGTGTAATATCACAAAAAATAGGTATAAAATATGGGTCTAAAAATGCATATATTTTTTGTGTATCACCGACCTACATGGTCCACAACCCTTGCAGCACCCAACTTTGGCTCACATTGTTTACGATGTCATCAAAACTCATGGCTACGACTTACACAACCTGCTATGGCATACGTGGTCTACAACTTATTTAACTCCTGACTTCTACCTCTGTAGCCTACATATGTCATCACATAACACCACTATGGCTAATGTAGCCGGCTACGACTTTGTGTTCCACAACTTGTGCACCTCCAGATTCCTTGCTCTGTGGCCCATAGACATCTTTACGGTTCACAACTACATCTAACATGAACAACTATGGTCGACATGGTGCATAGCTCTTACACATTTTGACTCTGACCCCCATAGCCTACGGACATCATCATAGCTCACCAATATGGCCTACATGACCAATTACATTCTACGTGGTCCATGACTCGTGAAAACTTTGGCTCTAGCCCGCTTGGCCTACGAATATCATCATAGTTCATCATTAGAACCTACATAGTGTACAACCTGTATATCTCCCTACTCTGTCCCTCGTGGCCTATAAATATCATCATAATGCATAACTACGGTCTATGTGACAACTAGAACTTACATGGCTCATAGCTATTACAAGTTCCTACCACATTTTTTATGGCCAACTAACAATCATGAAGCAACCATTTGTGGCCCACACAATTAACTACTATCATGGCTTTCAACTGCAGCCTTTACGGCAAGCTAGAGCTACAATCTCCATCCATAATTTTCACGTCGGATTACTGCCTCCATAACAATTGACTATGACCCTTACAGCTTAGTATCATCGAGAACTATAGTCCTTATAGTAAAACTACCACTATTATAAATGAATCATTATTGTACATTTATAATTCTCATCTTTGTAACACCATCTTTCCTAATTTAGGAGAAGAGTGCACCTGTGTTTGAATTATTCCAACTAGGTCAGACCTCATGATTTTTCCCTTTCTGGTTTTTCAGCATAAAAATCAATGTGTCTACTCCTACTTATTTCTTTTTAATTACTTGAGCATGTGTTTGGTTTTTGTTCAACGCTAAGCTACTAATTCATTACGCCACCACCTCAAAAGCTGCAACACGCATCATTAATAGTGATATTTGTGATGTAATATTAAATATTTGAATGTTATATACAAGCGGATTCTGTCGCTTTCCTGATGCCAATTTTGTTTGAAGCCCTAATGCTACCTACGTTTTCCTGCCCTTGCTTTTCTTTCCTCGCCACGTTTCCTTCTCGCAAATGGGGGTGCTTTAGGGTCTGTTTAGGGCGGCTGCAGCTTATCCAGCTTCTGCTGATAAGCAGCTTATCCTGATAATCTGTTGATGAGCAGCTGATCCGGATAAGTTGTCTAGATATTTGATTGGCACTTATGGAAAACAACTGATTTTGGAAAATTGACCATTCTGCCCCTGTTCAGAATAAGCAGTTTAGCTGTTTGTTTAGTGCGTTTTGTAAACAGTTTATTTAGATTTTTTTTAATTAAATGAATAATCTGTGCAGCAGAATTTGTTCTTTTCTCAACAAAATTAAAAATCACTGTTCAGATAAGAAAATACCAAAAAATTGATTTATATTTATATAACTAAAACATATCCGATCAGATCAAACGAATATGTTACACATACTAAAGTCAAATGCACCAACACATACTACTACAAAGTATAATAAGAGCTAATAAAAAAAAAAAATAACATGTTAAAATGATAAGTAAAAATATGATGGTGTTAACTTTATAATGTAGCAGCATATCACGGTCCATGTCACCTGCAACTGACACTCCAGAACCCTGAGCAAACCTATCTGACTGCGATATCATAAAAATGGAAGAACTTGAACCACATGCGGCGTTCTCCCGTTGTGGTACTATTGAACTCCTAGCAGCTGTGTCCAATTGGGATATCATAGAAATAGTTCCACTGTCAGCCCACCTGAAGAATTTTCAGTCGTCCGGTCCTTGTCCCCATTGCGGGCACCTGTAGAATTGTAACCCGTAACTATGTGTCTGTCGTGATGTGAATAGCAATGACGGTAGCCCACATCGGCACATCATTTGCCCTGACTTCCCTGAATATCTTAAGCTCATTGTCATGCAATTATTATAAAAAGCGTTGATCAATAAAAAACTAGAGGGGATAACAAAAAAAAAAACTCAACATACCAAATTGTGGAAGCAATAGTTGCAACAGAGTTCTTTAGCCATCTAAGGTGCTCCACTATTATATGAATAAAAGTAATAAATATTAAAATCAAGGGGGCAAGGTTTGATCTCCTGGAAAGTAATGCTGTAAACAAACCTATATCCCGAACAGCTATATTGAAAATAAATTGGGGAATGCCCTGAAATGTAAATTTTCTTTTTGAATAATTAACAGGTATTGCCCTAAACCTTTAGGCTAAAATATACTTTTGCAGTTTGTATGAATTGACATCCTTTACCATCCATAAATTGAATGCTTCAATTGCTGTGTATGTAAACATAATTAAATAGAACCTGAGAGAATGAGCATTGAAATTAAAACTAAAATTACTGCATTTGCATCTTTCACCAGCCATAAATCAAAGTTTTTTTCTCAATAACATAATTCCAACTTTTTTCTACTCTAAATAAACCCACTATTAAAATGCATTAATGAAAGAATGTAGAATAAATAAATATTTAGGACACAACTAATAGATGAATTTAGAGATACCATAAAAGCATGCCAGCCTCTTGAAACGAATGCAGCTCATTCATTTGTGCAATTCATATATTTTAAATACTCTTTTCTTTTTTTGAATTCATTTCTGCAAAAGTTTCAGCAGCTCAAGGGAACTTCTCATAACATAAATCCCAATAAAGTCGACTGAAGTAATGGATAACAAAAAAAACATCTTCTATCAAATAAAATAAAGCACTTGACTTCTCAAATATACATGAAAGTAAGCTGATTAGTTTCGGTTATTAGCATTGACCAACCATAAACCTGTCAAAAATAAGCAGTGGAGATTTTACCACTCTTATTTATATCTACATATAGAAATAATCAATACCACAAGCTAAATTTATGATTTTCAAAGCATGTCAGCCTCTTGAAACTAGATGATTGTGTGATCCCCATTATGGAAACTCCTTCTTTTCATTAATGAATAGAAATCACCTAGGCAAAGTTGTTACATGGCATGCCAATCTACCCTGATGAATGTGCAGTATAATCTAGATGAATGTGCAGTATAATCTTTTAGCATTGGCCAACCATAAACCTGTCTAAATAAGCATACTAATATAAGCTTCCTCTTTCTTTTTTTACTTTATAAACCATTTCATACTTAAATAACAACCATAGCCAAGCAACTTTACCCGCAACAAATTCAAGATTATACCAAAGTATACATAAAATACAAGAAAACTTTGCTACCGAAGTAATGTGGCCAAGAAAATCTTTTGTATTAACCCTACCAAATTAAACTTTGCTGCCAAAACTTTGCCTTTTGTATTAAGCCCACAAAATTAAACTTTCCCGCGTGCTACGCCACTGGACCTTTCAAAATTTGGGATGTGATACTTTGTATCTGGATACGGCCTAAGAAACCTCCTTTGTAAGGGATATCCAGCGTCGACCAAGTAGTACTTACCTTTTGCGTGATGTTAGTTATAAATGTATGCCCAAGAACACAAAATTAATGTCCCAAATATACGTACCAGGAGGAGGGTAAGGGAACCCATATTCTAGGTTCATAGTAGCAAACTTGAAAACACGACTATCATGTGCGCTACCTTCCTATCCAGCCATCACAAAAGTAAAACACATATTGAAATCACATACGGCCATGAAGTTTCGTGTTGGAGATCCACACCGTCCGATATAAGCAACTTTCTCTGCATGAGGCAAGCGTGCATCGACGTGTGTTCCATCAATAGCTTCAATGCAGTTTTGTGGCGCATAAATTACCCATAAACCATTCAAAATCAATATACGCTTTTTTTTATAATAAATATTGTGTTGGGCACTTACCTTGAAGAAGGGCATGTATCGATGGTCATTTACAATTTGTGTGGGAATGGTCTGAAACGTTGGATCATCGGGTTTTATTATCTTGTATGCCAGACTCACTAGCGCATTCAAATCCACGAAAAAATATCTACTAATGGTTTCAGAGGAATGTTGGAACCGCTCCATAGCTCCTCTAATAGATTCATTTTGGGATAAGATATACAGGATAATTGCCAATACCTCTTTGGCAGTTGTTCTTGATGACCCGTGTAATCGATGAAGGTCCCGAAGCTCATTAAGCAGGTCGAGAAATATCACCTTGGTCATACGGAATATGTTTGCAAACCTTGTCGGGTATCCATGTAATAATTCTCTGACTCATTTATCCCCAATCTGACTTGATGTCATACAAGGGGTTCGGTCAATGTATGTGTGATAGTAGTAGTGTAGGAAGATGAGGAAGAGAGCAACTATGCGGTTGTTGTTAAGTTGTTCTTCATCCATTCTACAAAATGTGGTAAATCATGTATTTTTAAAAATGTATAATGTTGACTTGAAGTATTAAGAAAAGATACTACAGTGTGAGAGTTAAACGAAGACGTAAATGTAAAGACACAAACAATGATTTAAAGTTAAAAGAAGACATATAAGCAAATAGTCCATAACATAATTATTACAATCGCTGGCTCTAAAATAAAAACAATTGTCAACCATCATCAGTCATTAATAAAAGAGCGGAGGTAAGAAAGACAGAATTGTGGGTCCAAATTTGCGAAGAACTGCCTACGAGTGGAATTCCCTAGCAACTTCACGTATTTTAAATACATGGGTTCATCTTCCTTAACACCGGGATATGTATTTAGAATTTTAAGGCACTCCTGAATTGAGCAGTTGTTTGTTGTTGGTGTTGGTGGTGGTGCAGTGTTCGGTTTGCAGTATTCAAAAATCGTCTCTACGGAACCTCTGACAAATGCAGCTCCAATTTTCTTCTTATCTGCTCTGGGACGCTTTGTCCCACCGGTTGATTGAACTTCTGTATGAATTTGGCTGGGACCTTCTCCAGAGTGAGCTATGTGCTCGGATGTCAGGTCATGTGTTAAACCAGCAAAGTTCTGGCCAGTTAGGGTGAAAGCATGAGTTCCGGTGGCGACAACACCTATGAACATGCCATCCAACTTTTCCTCTAATGCTGGATCAATGCCGCTAAGTTTGAACCTTTTTGCTGCTAGCACCACCTGGAATATAAAATATAAATCATTAGTAAAAATCTTTAGGAAGATGCATGCAATCAATCCAAAAAACAAATATAGGTATGTCTTTACCTCTAACTTCTGAGCCCACCATTCTTCAGGTGCATCTATTGTCCACTTAATTGAATCCCAACCCAATCTTGTTGATCCTCTCTTGAGTTCTTTCCGAATTTTTCATTCTTTTTTTAATTGATCCCATTTATTTTTAAGTTTTATCCGATCGTAATCCCTCCCGGTGAGTTCCTTGAATTTAACGATTATATTTTGCCAACCTTCTTTATTGAAAAAAGTGGTTGGCCTATTACCGAACTCAACTTCCCTCAGACAAAGATCACAAAATGTCAACGTGCTCTCTTTATCCCACATTGTCGATGTTCCAGATTCTTTAGATTTACTCATTTTAACTGTGAGTTAAACAAGCTAGCATGAATATAAAGTTGCTCAAGAGAAAAATCGTATGTACAATAACATTTTTTTTAGAAGGAAAGCATAATAATTATTCTACTCTGATCCATTTGAAATAAGTCATTTGAACATATAAACTGCAATTCATACATCTGTATTGCATGTGTTGAAGATTGATAATCTTCCCTCACAATAAACCTAATTTCCCGAACGAAGTAGGACATGAATCAACTCAAAGCTCCTAAATAGTGACATCTCCAGAGCACATAAGAATGAGAAAAGAGTTTTAAGATCAAAGGCCTGATTCAACAACCCAAAATTTGATATCCATGCTTATAGCACATTGGTGTCCAAACATTTCTCAACAATTCAATGCCTTTATGATTCCCCGACCAAGTAGTGCAAGTGTTCATATTTAAAGGAAAAAGAGGATTTACATACTCAACATTTAAGTTCCTATGCATTTATAGATTTAACAACAACTTCATCATATAGGGGCTAGCATACATGAACAAATGAAAGTTTAGGTGTCGCATATGTAAATGTATAAGAATTCTATGGCATGCATGAAAATTTCATTCACAGTAATAACGCACCCAAAGAAAGTAATCCTTCAATTGCTAATAAACCCGTCGACCCCCGCCACACACAAGAGAAAATTTTATAAGCATTTGCATATAAACCACACAATTATTATGTATTTACACATCAAACACCTATAAAAAAGGTAATCAATGATTCTATGCAAAGTCCTTGAATCTTTAAACAAATATAGCATTATTGTCCAATTCTTGTGCATGAGAGTATCAAATCGAAATATCATGAATATTCATGTGAAAGTTTGGGTGCACATTTGTAAATGGAAGGTTTCGGATTGCCCAAGGGAGAAATACAACAACTCATGAGGTTTCAGGTTGAGGAGACCTAAATCAGTGAGTTATATTTTTTCAATCAATTCTTCCACTGATCGGCGCTTCCCAAAGTAATTCCAAATTATTGCAATTCACCAAATCTATAGGAATAAAAACATAAATCGTATCCTTCAGCACATCAAATGTGATTAGAAAATGAGATACATATATGCTAGTGAATGAGTTATCAGAAAGATTGAACCATGAAGGTTCATAAAGGTTACCTCCAAAAGCTCAAAAGCAATCAATAAACTACAAAATCGGCACCCCACTTAAGAAATTAGCATCGATCAACAGTTGAAAAGAAAGNTGAAACCATTTTGAAGTGGTTATAGTCAAATTATTGCTTATCTTTCCTAATTATCGTTTTCTCACTCGAATATTTCATTTACTCAAAAAATACCTAAAGGAGATCAAAATTAAATAAGGATCATTTAAAAGATTTTGACAACATGGGCACAAAAATAAAGTCAATTTTTCAAAAATAATGATTCATTGAAAAATTTTTACGTAAAACTATTTTCATGTTTAGGAAACCTAAATGCAAAGCTTTATGTAAACATTATTTTAACTAATGATAAATTTTTTTTGAATGGCTTTATGGTGATAATAAGTCTCATTAAATATTTAAAATGATACTTTGAGCCTTACAATAATATCATGAGGGAAAACAATATTCTCAGGATTAAACAAAGTGAGGTTATACTTAAGTCAAAGGAAATAAAGTTGGTAAAAAATGAGGTCAACATCGTGCATCTCCCTACTTCGCCCCCTGCAGCCTATGGAAGCTATCATAACTCACCTCTACGACCTACATGACCAACTATGGTCTACATGGTCTATAGCTCATGTAGCTCTCAACTCTGGCTCGTGTGGCCTATGAACATCATCACAGCTCACTAATACGGCCTACGTGGTCCATAGCTTATGTAACTCTCAACTCTTGCCTATGCGGCCTTCGGACATCACCTCACCATTATGATCTAAATGACAAACTACGATCTACATAGCACACAACTTGTGTAGCTTCCGACTTTGGCCCCTTGTAGCTTACTGTCATTATCATAGCTCACCACTATAACCAACGTGACCAACTCCGACTGATCCTAAATTTTTATATGTAAGGATTTATGAAGTTGACACCACTACATCACCAAAAACTTAATCCTTATATGAAAAGTAAGTTGTGTAAAATATATATATATATACAATTAATAATGAGATTCTACGCAAGTATACGCATCGTTATCAAGTAATAATGGACTTTCTATTTAAGCCCCAAATATCGATCCCACGGGGAAGGTGTAAGTTAGCAATGATAAATTTTAATAGGAAATTTATAGAAAATCAAACGAAATCACTATCATTAATTTTGAATGTTTAGATTTTAACCAAACTAAATTACTTAACTATTAGCAAAAACAACAACTTTTAAATATTAAATACTAATCTAAGAACTATGTTTAAGTAATGAAGATTTCTTATGTGAAAAAGCACCCTTCCCACCAATGAAATTCTGGTGAAATGAGATTAGATAAATGTTTTTAATATGTATTGTGTCAAATAGGAGGAATTTTAATTCTCTACCCTGATACAGTGCATAGAAAATTATTGGATAATCTTAGGTTCAGTCTCTAAATCCATGGCTAGGCTAGGAGAATATCGGCTCCCTCCAGAGCTCCAACTTTNGTATAAGAATTCCATGGCATGCATGAAAATTTCATTCACAGTAATAACACACCCAAAGAAAGTAATCCTTCAATTGCTAATAAACCCGTCCCCCGCCACACACAAGAGAAATTTTTATAAGCATTTGCATATAAACCACACAATTATTATGTATTTACACATCAAACACCCATAAAAAAGGTAATCAATGATTCTATGCAAAGTCCTTGAATCTTTAAACAAATATAGCATTATTGTCCAATTCTTGTGCATGAGAGTATCAAATCGAAATATCATGAATATTCATGTGAAAGTTTGGGTGCACATTTGTAAATGGAAGGTTTCGGATTGCCCAAGGGAGAAAAACAACAACTCATGAGGTTTCAGGTTGAGGAGACCTAAATCAGTGAGTTATATTTTTCCAATCAATTCTTCCATTGATCGACGCTTCCCAAAGTAATTTCAAATGATTGCAATTCACCAAATCTATAGGAATAAAAACATAAATCGTATCCTTCAGCACATCAAATGTGATTAGGAAATGAGATACATATATGCTAGTGAATGAGTTATCAGAAAGATTGAACCCATGAAGGTTCATAAAGGTTACCTCCAAAAGCTCAAAAGCAATCAATAAACTACAAAATCGGCACCCCACTTAAGAAATTAGCATCGATCAGCAGTTGAAAAAAAAGAGGATTAAAATTTTCCAAAATTTTTCCACAGAAGGAGAAAGATTGATTATGTTTTCAATTTTTCATAGCCATGGAAACAAGAGGAAATCCCCCACATTCACTCAAATCATAGATGAAGCATTTAAAAATAATAGATCTGNAGGATTAAAAATTTCCAAAATTTTTCCACAGAAGGAGAAAGATTGATTATGTTTTCAATTTTTCATAGCCACGGAAACAAGAGGAAATCCCCCACATTCACTCAAATCGTAGATGAAGCATTTAAAAATAATAGATCTACATCTAGAAAGTTGAAATCACATATCTACATTTCCCCCACATTAAACTCCATATTCAACTCCACATTCACCGAAAACTACTGGATCTATATTTCTACAATAAATATTCAGCAACCCTAAAGTGGAACTACTCCATATTCACCGATAGTTTCCACAGAAGGAACTGTAACCAGTGGAAGGAGGAGCGGAAGGAGAAACAAAAGAGGAGAAGGACGAGAAGAGCGGAGGGAGGATACCTTACCTGCGGAGCGACTTCGGCCAAGGAGAAGGAGAGGAGCGCCGAAAGAACGAAAGAGGAGAGGAGCGACTTAGGCTCGAGGGCACCGTAGTAAAACCTAGGATGGAAAATGCGGATCGCGGGGATAGACCCGCGATCCGCGTGTAATATAACAAGAAATATGCGGTTTTCAAATACGTGGTACAGCCGCGAGAAACAAACAAACAGACAGCGTTTTCAAAACGCCGCGCCGCAGCACTTATAAGCTGCCCCAAACGGGCCCTTAATTTATGGCTTACCGCAACAGCTATTTTCTACAGCACTTCTTGCTAAGTGAAGTATAAGGGCACACTGGCTTTTATGTACATACGTACCACACAATTTTTATGTATTTACACATCTAGCATTTAAATTTTGATATTTAAATTTATAACAGTTTAGTTTTCCAAATCTATAAAATTAGTGCTAATAATAAAATATTGCACTCGTCAAAATGTTTTGGTTAAATTTGCCGATGCCCATCCGAAGCCCTGCACAAAAGAGTTTGAGGCTATTTTTAAAAAAAAAAATTGTTTTGTGCTTTTTTTCTGAAAAGTTTCTGGCTCTGCTGCTAATTACAGAATTAAATTTAAAAATTTAGGTTTGTGGGATGCATTTAAACGCCCCTTTAACATATGGGAAAATTTTTTAATGTTTTGTGCTAGAAACCGAATTAAATGAATGAGAATGGATCGAAATTTAATTTTCTTTCTCATATGCACCAACACTTGTCTATAAAGAGATCTATAATGCCCAAAATTGTTTGGTCAAAAAATAGACATGCATGTGACATGCATGAAACATGTGTCATATACATATTGTCATTAAGTTTAAATTTTATAAATAATTAAATTTTGATTCATTTTTATTGTGCTTAATTTTTTCATTAATTTTTATTTTTCTTTTTTTGCCTGTTATAATGATATATGAATGACATAATAAGCCCTTATTAGTTATATATAGATCTCATTATATTTTTGTTCTGATGATATTAAAAAATTTTAAATTATTTTGTATGTATTTAATGTATTATATATTAAATTTATGAGATATATAAAAAAAGATTACAATGTAAAATCAAACACTTATTTTTGTCCTCTAAATTTAAATAAACATATATAGGCATGTTGGATCCAAATCTGTTCGTTAGACGCGCCTAAGAAATAGAGCCTTGAAGGATGAGAGAGATAAAAAGAGAGAGGGAGAAATAGGACGGTATTGAACAGTAAATTTGTGTAACCTTTATTCATGAAATGGACCCTATATTTATAAGAATGTATTATAAAAAAAATACTCATTGTACCCGTCAGGTATATGAAAAATTATTCCATACGGACGGCGTATGCAGAGATGCATGAGTCGTCCGATCTCCACCGTTGATCAGAATTTTTTATCAAATTTTTTTAAAAGAATGGGTCCACCGAATACAACTTTGGCCTGATTAACGGTGGAGATCCGACGGCGCATGCATCTCTACATACCCAGTCCGCATGGAATAACTTTTCCAAGTTACATAGGTACGACAAAGTATTTCCATCCATGAATATGGCTTGTTGGGCCCATGAATATGGTCAGGCGATTCTCTGACCGAGCGGCTCTCAGATCGAGTGGCTGTGAGACTTGGCGGTAGTTTGGTCGGACAACCATAAAGTCGGACTCTTGTGAAGCTAGGCGGCTATTAGGTCGACCGGATATCAACCTGGTCAACTGTGAGGTCGGGTTATCGTTAGGCTAGGCTTCTACATGCTGAGGATCCACGTCAACCGCTCTGAAACTGGAGGATCCACTTTACTTTCTCGATCTATTCGGAATGGAGGGTGACAAGTTCATATGAGTGGGCTGGTCCGATGGATTACTCTGGGGTGATCTACTTGTTGGCATCAAATTTTGATGTCACAAGTGTGGGGTGTTCACCTGCATGACTCAAGATAGTTTACGGCCTGCCCGTGACGTCCGATAGTTCAGACACCCGACTATTAGGTCGAGTAGCTATCAACCCGATCAACTGTGAGGTCGGCTTATCGTTAGGCTAGGCTGCTACATGTTGAGGATCCACGTCAACCGCTCTGGAACTGGAGGATCCACTTTACTTTCTCAATCTATTCAAAATGGAGGGAGACAAGTTCATATGAGTGGGCTGGTTCAATGGATTATTCCAGGGTGATCTACCTGTTGGCATCAATTTTTATGTCACAAGTGTGGGGTGTCCACCTGCATGACTCAGGATAGTTTGCGGCCTGCCTGTGACGTCTGATAGTTCAAACACCCTCCCGAGACCTTTTTGGCACGTGTTGAGGGCCACGTAGCCAAGGTTATTCAGCTAGGCTTTGGCCTCTAGCCTCGCCGCCAACGCACTGCCTGCACTCCCTACCGGCAAACACCTCCTCCTCGAGATCTTCAGTCGTCGATCTTCCACTTGTTGACCAAGCCTACGCCTTTTGCATCCTCTTTTCCTTGGTCGATCAAGCTTTTTTCTTTCACTGACCCAACTTGACGGACCTCTTCCTCGCCGGCCTTTTGCCTCGCTGGCGTCGTACTTCGCCGGAATAAATCAGCGAGGAGAGCTTCAGATTTTGGGCTCCCCTCCGCGTTCCCTTTGCTCCCGGTGCGCACCTCCAAAGAGCCAGCATCTACATGTCACCGCCCCACCTTCTTGGTGATGGACACTTTGCCAACATCGAGCGATCCTTCTCAAAGGTACATTTTTGGTTGAATATTTTTACATGACAAAAAATATTTTATTTTTGGCACTTCACATATCTCACAACCTCCTATGTTTTTGGTTGTCTTGTATACATTTTGCGAGGTATACTGGAGCATGGATCGGATGCCGGCGAGCTTGGAGCAAACAAAAAAATGCGTCTGTAACCGTCACGGTGGTGAGATCCTCTAAACTCTTAGCTAGCCTTAGGATTAGTGGTGTCTAGGCGTGTAGGTTCGATCGCCCACACAGGGTGCGTGCGCCAGCGTAGGTCAGCGCGACGACGTGCCTGTGTGATAGATCGTTGGTTTTCCTAGAGCCAGCCTTTAGGTTACGACTTCCTGTGCGTGGCCAAACACCCCTCGTAGAGCCGAGTGTCTCCTCTCTTGTTGTGAGCCTTAACACATGGCAAAGCGAGAGAAGCTTTGTAGCTAGCTCGCTTTGCAAAGTCTGGAGGAGTTTGCAAAATAGGAAAAGAGTTGTAGTTATCCTATTTCGCGACGCCATGGAGAGTTTACCCCTTGGATATTCGGGGAGAAACTCCTCACATTTCCTCACCAGAGCAAGAGGTGGCAATGTCGCACATCCAAGTGTATAAACCCTAGGTTTATCAGGTGAAGTCGTTAGCACGAGCCTGGTTTGCTATCTGCATGTTGGTTTGTTGCATATTACATTTTTGCTTGGTGCATGTTGCATTTCACTTTGCTCCGCCCAGGCCCTGCGAGCATCTCACTTTAGTTCGACCGATCGCCCCGGCCCAGTCGACCAATCACTTTGATTCGACCGGCCACTATAGTTGGGTCGATCGAACACTTGCATGTTTGTATGCTTCTGCATCTTATTGCCTTTTTGTTTGAATCATATCACATGCTTGCTTGCTTGTATGTTGCATCTTGTATGTGTTAGCTTGCATGATCATTATCATTTGTTTGTGCTGCACTTCTTCGGGCCACTGCAACCACGACACACCCATCTCTGTTAGTCATTGCCGCCTCGGCACACTTTCTTCGGGTCATTTTTGCCACAGCACACCCATCCTTTTCGGTCACTGCCGCCCCAACACACCTTCTTCGGGCCGCTGCCTCCACAACACACCTACCCTTCGGGTCACTGCCATTACGACATACCTATTTGTTTGGGCCGCTATTTTCACGGTATGCCCATCTTTTCTTGAGTTACTACCCTACGGTACACTCGTCACTTCTATCACATGATTGTATACATCTGCATCTGCATTTACATGTTTGCATGGGTAGCGAGCCAGGCTCGTTAGGAGAGTGACCCCGTGTTGGTCACGATGCCTTAATGAGCATTGCTTGTTGGGTCAATCCCGGTGAGCAATGCGAGTTAAGTCTTTAGGATTGACATGAGTATGATTGTGCTAAAGATCAAATAGATCTAACTCGTGTCACCCCTCTTCGTGACGCCCTTTAGATCCCTCGGATCTTTAAGATGGGGTCGGTATGGCGACCCTGTCAAAGTCATAATAGATCCTTTAGATCTTTAGGATGGGGCTGGTATGACGACCCCGTCAAAGTCATACTATACCCAGACTTACACCCACACTTAGATACTAGGTTGATGCACTTTTCGTTAGATGGTGTGCTAGGCTAGGATTTAGGATGCTAGGTAGTCTTGTTAATACTGGCTATTGTTCTTTGTTGGATTGGTTGCCCTAGTCAGGTATCTTTCTTTCGCATTGTGCTTGTGGTGTGCTTGCATGTTTCATATGTGTGGTAGTGTGTTTGGGCATTTTTCTGCAGGGAGCCATACCTATCTATGCACACACACAAATACCTCTATGGGGGGAGCAAGTAATGATTTCTGACCCTTTTTCTTGCAGGTGCTATTAGCTCCCTCACTTTTAAGGCATGGCTCATGATACGTTATTTGCATGTGAACTTTCCCGCTGACACTTCTTTTCATGCAGGATTGAGTCTTTTTCTTTTTCCTATGTACTTTTTCCTATGTTTTGATGCGGGAACCATGTGGAGGGGACCCGAAGCAAATGCTCGTGCCTCGTATCTTAATTCTACATTTTTTATTGATGTAAAAAATTAGAACCGAGCATGTATATGCGGAGTCCAGC
The DNA here is from genome assembly GCA_002079205.1 of Phalaenopsis hybrid cultivar. NCBI lineage: Eukaryota > Viridiplantae > Streptophyta > Magnoliopsida > Asparagales > Orchidaceae > Phalaenopsis > Phalaenopsis hybrid cultivar. The sequence goes on along the minus strand of JXCR01119621.1, from coordinate 59,151 downwards.
CGCCTTTTTCTTTTCTGGGTTATGTTGCCGACCCAACGACACCAGCCTATTTTATTATTTTGATTTGACTTGCTTTGCTTCTTGCATCATATTGCATGTCTGCACTTGCATGTGTTTTCCTTATTTCTCTCTACGGTTTATCTGGGATTTTACGATATAATCAGGCTTCATGTGTTTTTTCTTGTTTTCTTTCTGTGTTTTATCTGGGATTTCACGATACAACATAGGCTCATTAAGGACCCTAAAATTAAAAATTTTCTACAAAATCCTAAATAAAATATTCAAGATAATTAAAATTTAGGATTAAAATATTTAGGATTTAAAAATTTCAAGATTTACTTTACTACATAGAATAATAGGGCATCCACAATACTTAAGGACTGCTTTAGATAATTGCATTCATCTTTGCATGTCCCGAGGAGGAATCCCCGTGCTTCTCCAACCTCACTGGCCCAGCATACCTCTTTATAGGTGGTTATCTAGTGTGCCTAGGGTGTCAGAAGGCTCCCCGACCTAGACGCGGTGTAAGTCCTTTTATTTGGAGAGTTTCCATCTTTGTAGTTGAACCTCCACTTTCTTTTCTTTCCTGAGGCATCCTCGCCACTTTGGCAGGTATAAGTCCCACCTCTTGGAGCTCCAGCTTGTAGATAGGATAGATTTTCCTTCATTTGAACTTAGGGCTACCAAGGTTCCCGTGGACGACACAATTCAAGAATTGTTGACCGGGGATCTCAGGACTTGTTGGGTTGACTACCTTCACGATCGGGTAGACTTATGGTCCTACTAGCTGTTATGACGGGTCTGTGGCACCCTGACCCAGTTACCTCTACCTTATAGGATCACTCTACCTTTCTTTTATTAAGCCCTTTGAGCCCTGTTGCTCCTTAACTTTGTTGATATCACCTTGACGGCCCGATGTCGATGAGTTGTCGCCCATTTGGGAAACGATGAATTGTCCTCTGCCCTTTGGACCGGACGTGCTTTGACATGTTGAGATATCCCCGTCAAGATGATTTAGGTTATTTTGTGGGCCCCGCGGGCCGATGAGCCGCTACCCATTTGGGATGTGAGAGACTCACTCTCTGCCTGATGGCTTAGCGCGAGCTTTGAAGCATCGGGACTTTTCCCACAAGGAATAGCATTCCTTTGAGTACCTATTGCCCTAGATTCATGATAATCCAAGCAAAAAATTTTTTATCGAGAGTATTCTTGGGTACCCCCCCAAGATATAATTAACCAAGTAGGATACGTCCCCTTGGGAGTGCTCTTGACCCCAGAACAGGTATTTACAGCTGACTCTCTGGTTTTAGGTAGTCTACGTAGATATTCTTTTGCGGATATTAGTTTAAGGTACTTTTGCCCAATCTTGTTTGACGAACACTCTTAGTCTATCCTTGCGAGGTTTACCGCACGCAGGCTCTCCACGTTTTGTGTTTTCTCTTGTTTGTTGCTTTATTGTATGTTCCTTTTTCTTCAATTCCTCTCCTCTTCAAATCACTAATTTGATTCGGGAAGGAGATTTATTCGAATGAGGGAAGTATATAACGATCGATAGGCTGGAGACTCTTTCTAAAATAAAAGAGAGAAAAATGAACAAAAACACTACCCTTTATCCGTCTCGATGCACCGTCTTCCCGGTATATGTAAGTTGTCTCACTAAACATGTGGACCTAAGTCATTCTTGGTAGGTCCCATGGGGCAACGTCTCCTCTTCCGCAATCCTTGAGTTTTTTTACGCTTCATGCTAACATACTTTCAATGTACTATTATAGTTCTCTGATTCTCTTGCTCATTGATAAGGACAGCTGCATTAAGGACAAGAGAATCTTAATTTTAAAACAAGTTTGTAGTATTCATGGCTTTTTAATGCACAATAGTTAAGCACTTCCTAATTTCCATGTGAAGGTCATAATAAATGTGATGTAGGAACTTATTTTTCAAGCGTTCTTTCATACTCATCTTCAATTTCCTTAGTGGTGCAAATTATGAAGGGTGGAAAGTTTCTAAAATCCATTGATGAGGAAGTCCGAGCTTTAGTGTTCCAAGCCATGAAGAGGAGAGCAAAGTCCGACTCTAAGATCAAATGAGCTGGAAAGTGTGTTGTGCCTGAGAAGAAGATCCTCCACCCTGTGGTCAATGTAGGGTCCTCAGATTTGAACAACACCCGCTCCACGGAAGGTTCTGTGACGGCGGAGGGCGGCTACCCTGTGAAGGAACATTGTCTCATGGGAGAGGGTCGTCAGGGCAATGATCAGGTGGGCCAAACAGCTCCTCTTCAAATCTTTCCAGTGTTTCTGAAGTCTTGCCTCCAAAAGTGCAAGCAACGGATGATCAAGAAGTTTCTCCTAACCATTCTCTGACTAGTGTATCTCAACTCGCTTCTCAACCTCTACAGGCAGAAAAAGAGATCGAAGGAGAAATGCTCTCCTTTATCACTTTAGACTTGGAAATAGATGATGGATTTGTCTTCTAGTAAGGTTACAAGGACTCTACCTCCTAATGAGCGAGGGGCTCCTAAAGTTGGCATTACAGTGAATTCCAGATTCGCCAAAGATCCCATGCTCTCAAGAGGGCCACTTTATAATTGTAAACGGGTGAAACTAAATATAAATATGCTTTATTTCGTTCTATATATCTATATATATATATATATATACCTTAATGTCTTTATATGTTTTTATATTTATATTTTTTTTGTTTCGATATGTGCATTTGATTTAACCCATTTCTTGAGCTTTATGCAATGAAAATATATTATTATTCTTGCATCATTTTGGCTTTTACTATGTGTTATATGTTGGTGAACGAGATGTCTAGCTTCTCATACTATCTTTTTTTTCCTTTCATGTGAGCCTCTTCGTCCTCTTATTATCTCACCATGGCTCCTAGCTATTCTTCTGATCTCTTCGGTGTGAATCTCTCAAGTGTGTCATTGATCATTTCAAAGAGACAATTGGCGGCACTATTCAAGTCTTTTGCTTTTGGGTTGGATGCCCTACTCTGAGCGATTACTAAGGGGGAGAGATCCCTGGGTGAGTATGGTCATAATTTGGTTGTATATGTCGATTAATTTAGATATGGGTTGAGACTGACATTCCTCATCAAGATGAGGTCTATCCTCAATTGCCACGACATTATCAACGCATAGGTTACATCGAACTCCATCACCATCATTATGAACTTCATCATCTATCTTTGATAGGTTGAGACTCCATGGTCAATTGAGTTATTTTCTTACCTCTTCAATTTCAAGGTTGATCGGGATGGTTATGCAGTGTTCCCATCCAGCTTCAGACTCCAAGTTATAGGGATTGAGAATAAAGTGAAAGATTGGCAATTGAAGTTTGTGATTTTGTGGCATCATTTGGGCTTGGGGGTATCTGTTTGGTCGATTACAAAAGAGGTGGTAAGGCCGACAATTTTGTTAGAGCATACTCACATCTACACCAATATTATTGAGGGGAATGAACTCTCCATCTTTTAATTCATGGAGCAGGACGTTGTCGACAGAGTCTTATGGCCTGGAACCTTTGGGCATATTACTAAGAGTTTGTGAGAGAAGTCAAAAGAGAGAGATAAGAGGAGGACTAAGACAACTATGGTAAAGGCTAGAGAATAAGAGACCAAGGCAAGAACCTCTGGGAAGTTAAGATTTCACTGCTATGTTAAGGAAGCCTTATGGAAAGCCTAGTGTCGGTAAGAAAAATTATCTCCATTTTTTTTTTTAACTCATTGAAGCTGGGTGTAGGACCTCAAGCATATTTTGGGAGACTCCATCCACAACAGCTATGTCTCAGGATTCGAACTCTATAGAGTAGTTTCCTCCGTACCAACCAGTTGAGAAAAAGAGGGGTACAGGCATCACTTTCATTGATCAACGAGAGAGGGATGTTATGCAGTGCATGTCTCTCTTGTGAGCTATTCCAACCTCTTCAGGAGGCACAGGCTCTGAGGTCAAGCACCGGGAGAGGGCCGACAGAGATCCAAAGGGGAACAAACCCGTAGACAAGAAATATGAACAAACCACCACCACCTTCGTCCACAGATGGTAAGTTTCCTCAGGGGTGGATCACTTGGATGGATGGTGAGAGAAATATTTTTTAGAGTTCAGGCGGAAGGTTTTTTATGGTGAACACCTAGAGAGATTGATTCACTTGCTTTCTTCTTGGGAGGATACTGATCTCCTTAGCTACCTAATGAAGGTGATGTGGTCAGACGGCTTGAATTCCATCATGGCAGGTATGACCTACACTGATCTTTGTGAGACCTCTAAACTATGTAATGCCCTGGCACTTTTTTCCTTTCACTAACAGGAAAAAGCCTTGATTCACGAGGAGAAGAAGAGAAAGGATGCCAACCAGATGGTGGCCAAGATATTGGAAGGCAAAAGACAAGTAGAATTGAAGCTCCTGTGCGTGCAGAAAAAGTTCAAATGTTTGACCTAGTCGTAGGAGGCTAGCGTTGAGGAGTATGAACAAACCATCACTGCCCTGTTGCCAAAAATAGGGACTTGAAGGCCAAGATGTCTAAGATGATTTTGAGGGAGAATCATCAAGTGACACTCTCATAATAGATCCAGGTCTGCCTTGCCATCTCTACTAAATGTTCTGTGAATGTCGGCCTAATGGATCCTAAGTGGGGTGACCAGACCCGCAATTATGCAGATATTTATTTTCCATAATATGCCAAAAACTTGACCAAAATTATATTTAGTGGCTAGTGATAACAAATTTAATATGATAAAAATTAAGGAAATAGTTTTCTCACTAGGGGTACTACGCAAATATATGTAACGTTTCAAGTAATATATAGTTTTCTTTAATACCCCCAGTATCTATCCCACGGGGAAGATGTAAATAAAAAAATGAAATGAAATATAGGTATTTTAACTTTAAGAAAGCTTTACTTAAGATTGGAGCAACTACCAAAAAATGAAATTTAAGTTTACTAATTTATGCAAAATGCAAGTAAAAGTAAATATAATGACTTAGAAAATATATTAAAAGAGATTTTCTCCTTGACAATAATTCATAATCAATGTAAGATTTTAAAATTTTTTTAGAAGCTTAAATATGGTATTGTGATAAATAGGAGCATACCTATTCTTTACTTCTTTTGAATTATGTAAAGAACATTGACTAATCTAAAGTTGCTGTCGGCATGTATTGTAGTGCCGGGTAGGTTCTAGTCTCTCATTCCTAGATTACTCATTGTGCCCTCTCTATAGGACCTACCAGTGACCTTAGTTCAAATCCCTAGACCAAATTGATAAAAGAATATAGTCTGTTACTTTAGAAACATCAATTCTACACCCATCAAATCTTATATCCCTATTTATTTGCACCCCTCCTTTAGACAATCGTCACTGCTCTTTCCAAGGTAGAATGTGATACTTACAAGTTAAGAAATCTTAGCTCTCTTGGGTCTATAAGTTTCCTCAACAAATTTTAACAATACAAGTGACCAATTTGTAAATTAAATGAAGATTCGGTAAAATATCATCACACTTTTTAGGAATTAAAGAAGTTCTAAACAAAATTCAAAATCACTTACTTAATTACTTCATATTGCAAGGAGAAAGAGAGAAAATTACTCAAACGCATGGGGATAATGATCCAGGAAAATATACTTGTGTAAAATTTATAAAGTTGACTCTACTTTATAACGGTGCCAAAAATTTGCTGTGGCATTTTATGAATAATAACGTTAATCACTTAATATTGGGATTCTGCATAAGTATACATATCTTTATCAAGTAATATAAGACTTTCTATTTAAGTCTCAAATATTGATCCCATGAGGAAGATTTAAATTTGAAATGATAAATTAACTAGGAATATCACAGAAATAAAACAAAATTACTGCAACTAATTTTGAATGTTTGAGATACTATCAAAACTAAATTATTAACTACTAGCAAAGTTTAAAACAGAACTTACTAAACTATGTTTAAGTGATGAAGTTTTCTAACATGAAAAAGCATCATTCCCACCACAATGAGTTTTTGGTGAAATGAGATGAAAATCATTGATTAATCTTAGGTTTAGTCCCTAAATCCATAGCTGGGCTAGAAGGATACTGGCTCCCACTCCAGAGCTCCCACTTACCTTCTCCTAAAGGCTAACTCTTACATTAGTCTTAAACACTAAGATTGAATTACGGATTTTAGTTTGTCGCCCTAAAATCTCTAATTCTACACCCAAAAATGTATATTTCCCTAATTATTTGCACTTAATTCCATGAAAGAAATACTCCTTCAGGGAATTAAATGTGATTCTCACTCTGTTGTAGAACTCATACTCCATTTCCTGGATCATATTTTTCTCAACATATTTTAACAATTCAATTGGTCAGATCAAAAAGTAAATTAAGAATAGAGTTGAAAAACCATCACAGTTTATTTTATATCTTGACATTGGAACATCCAAATTATCTCTTCATTTCACCATATCTCAGAGTAGGGAGAAAGATAAAGGAAACTACTCAAACTTCATGAAAAAGATACAAAAAAACACAAATTTCATATATAAAAGAAAGTTCATACAACAATAATAAACAAACAACACTTATCTGAAACTCTTTCTAAAAGCAAATCTCTTGTAGCCTCTCTTAGGAAATGTAGGAAGAAAAAATCTCTCACGTCTCTCCTCTCCAACACTCTTAGAAAAGAATTCACGGGTGCGAAGAGGCGCGAATGGGGGCAAAGAACAAAGAGGAAGGCTCCTTTCTGATCAATTTTGGCTCTAAATAGAGTCTGGGGTCGGTTTTCCAATAGGTGCATCCAAAAACTCTTCAAAAAGCATCCAAATTCCTTGAATCTTCTAAAAATAAGGCCTACACCGACAATAGCGTCGTCGGTGCCAGTGGCCATTTAATTTAGGCAGCACTCTTTGTCAAACGGTATCGTCGGCGCCCAGTCTAGCACCGTCTGAGCTGAACAATTCTTCAAAAACTCCATTTTAACTCCAAATTCCATCAGTTTTGCTCCAAGTCATAAAAATCAATAATCTGGAATAAAACATAAAACATACATTTCTTTAAAGTGCAATATCACCAAAAATGAGTGTAAATTATGGGTTTAAAAATGCATACATTTTTGGTGTATCAGATAACAAAATAAAATATATTTATAAAATTCAAATCAAAAGTACAAAACTTAAAGACAAAGATACAAATACTTATCTTGAATGTTTCCCCAAGCACTCCTTTGAAGTTCTCTGACTTTTCTGACTCCAACAACACTTACAATACTCACAAACTCCATAATAACAAAGACTCACAAAGAGAACTTCTCACGCACTTAACACACTCACACACTATGAGACTCTCTCTCTAAATTCGACCACCTAGCCCTTTGGAATTAATCCATATTTATAGAGCTTCAAAAATGACCAAGGGTTGCTTCAGACATCCCTTCAAAATTCAGCCTCATTCAATGAATCTTCTAGAAAATAACTCTGACACCTAGGCACACAACTTTCACGCCTAGGCACCAGCCAATTTCTACATTTGGCGTCGTTCAGCTTGTTTGGTAATTTTATTCAATTTATCCCATTTTGCTCATTTTTTATGTATTTTTGTTCCTTTTTACTCTTAGACTCTTTTTCTTGCACCTGCAACCAAAAACATGATAATACCCTTCATTAAAGCATATTATTCTAAAAAATTAAGCATAAGCTATACATAAAAAATAGGTAATTTTAAGGTCGATCACCTATCTTATAAGCTAGGCGTAGGTCCGCAATTAGAGCTTCATATTCTGCCTGGTTATTTCTTACCACAAACTTTATGACCAATGAATGATACAATTGTTCTCACACTGGGCTGCTCAGAGCAAGCTCTGGCCCAACTTCAGTCCTGTTTGAAGTAGCGTCCACATATAGGATCCACTCCTGTTGGCCGCCTTGACTTTCTTTGGCTAAGTTACCTTGCTTCAAGAAATCTACTAGGAAATATGATACCTCCTGGTTTTTTATGTTAATCTGAGGAACGTAAGTGATATCAAACTCACATATTTATACTCTCCACTTGAGTAGTCGACAGGAATGTTTTGTTCGAGCGAGCACCAATTTCAGTGGGTGATCCATAATCACCTGAATGGGAAGCGTCTGGAATTAAGTTCACAGCCCGTGAGCCGACACAATCAGAGTAAAGGTTATTTTTTCCATAATTGAATACTTGATAGCATGCTTCATGTAGTAGACTAGAAATTGTTTTCCAAACTCTTTTTGAACCAACATGGAACCGATCGCCTCAGTTCCCGCCCCCAAGTACAAAGAGAATTCTTCATCTAGCTTCAGGCTTACGGGGGAGAGGAAGTGAAGCTAAATAATAGTTTTGGCTTGATCCCAATATTTTTTATATGCAAGGATTTATGAAGTTGACACCACTACTTGAAGATTTTAATCCCCGGTAATGGCACCAAAAAATTGATACCAAGCAAATTAAGATTTTAATTAAATTTTTAAATAGTAGGAATTTTACGCAGGTATACGTATCGTTATCAATTAATATAGGGCTTTCTAATTAAGCCCTGAATATCAATCCCATGGAGATCAAGTTTAATCACGACGGCTTTCAAGAGAAGTTCTAGTCTATAATAACACGCTCTAGCTTGGAAGGTTGATAAAGGTTTGGTTTTGCTTATATCCTACAATTATCACTGCAATACTACTTCTACTCCTAAACTAAAATACTTAGTGAAAATAAGAAAGTGGGGTTTAATATATTAAAAGTACTCTTCCTCATGCAATGAAATTAGTGACATGTGTAAAAAATAAAACAAGTAGTAAGAGTGATTGTGACAAATAGCAGAAATTATATTATTTAACCATACTAGAAATGCTATTAAGAACATCTGTTAATCTAAATTTTGAATAGTTCTGAAGATGGGCTAGGCAGGGAAGATACTAGCTTTATCTCTAGATTTTCCTCTTATCTCTCTACCTGGAGGCTAACATCTCGCATTAAAACCTAAAACAATAGACGAAATTAGGGGACTTTAGCCTGTCACTCTTAAGTCCTCTAATTCTTTACCCATTAAAGATTATTTTCCTATTTTTTTTGCACTCAATCATATGGACTACATTCTCATCCAAATAATCTCATGTGATTCTACCACAGTTGATTAACACAATACCGTCACGGATCTTACATGTTCTCACAATAGAATTTAACATGTAAGTTGATCAATTTTACATGTAAATGAAGAAAAAAGTAAAATCATCACAATATATTCTCACTCTAAGAGCAAAGTAAAAAGAAAATAATTATCTTAGATGGAAATCAAACTCATGAAGATACAATGAAAATAATTATCTTAGATGGAAATCAAACTCTCCTGGTATAGCAAAAGCAATCTTCTTACAATCCTCTCCAAGAACAAAGTAAAAAGAAAAGAAGAAATCTCTTACTCTCTCTCTTTCTCTCTCACCTTGTTGCCCCACTTGGGGCTCACGCCCAAGCCTTCTTCTTCTTCTCCAAGTCTTTTTCTCCTCTTCTAATAGTTCAAGAGTCTAAGAGTCATTTTAAAAACCTTTCCAAGTCTTATTTATAATTTCCCAAGAGATTCTTAAGTGTCTCTTAAAAAATGTCCATATTCATTGAATCTTCCAAATGGTGCCTCAAGTGCCTCTTCAAAACTCCTTATAACCACCCGAAATCCTTCTAGAAAGTCTTTTTTTTTTATTTCTAATGAATTACCCAAGAGACACATGAAGAACCACTTTAAAAATTGTCCAAATTTAATGTATATTCTAGAAGATATGTTGAAAACCATTTTTGGTGCTTAAGCACCAATTTTGGGCTCTTAAGCGCCCTCCTCTCTGTCTGGTGGTTCCTAAAAGCACCATTTTGGGCACTTAAGTGCCAGGCACAGGCATTTAAGTGCCCAGTTTTGGCCCTGATTTGACCCGATTTGCTCCGGTTTGCTTCGTTTTGGTCCATTTTTGTTCCTTTTGCTCCAATCACTCCAAATTATTCAAATTGATGTACCTACAACCAAAAATACAAGAAAAAATACCTTTAAAGTGCAATAGCATTATAAAATATAACATAAAAAATAACAATTTTAGGCACATCAAAATCCCCCAAACTTAACATTATTTATCCTTAAGTAATACTACATTTTTAAAATAATTTACGTAGATTAGTGTTAATGGGTCATCCTTTAGAATTTCTAAAATTTTGTTCTAAAAATGTGATAGTTCAAACTAGAAGAACTTCTAGTGAATCAGACTAACCCAGGGTCTAAAATATTTATCATCAAACATGGGAACTTGTTTTCCTATCTAATTCAGAAATACATGCAGAATTTTCAAACTACAGATCCTATGAACTTTACTTTTTAAACTTAAGTACTCTCCTAAAAATAATTTTTACTAATATAACTATAGAAAGCAAGCTTAGGAATTTTCTAAGTTCTTTACTCTAGAAAGACTTAAGTGAAACCAATTTTTTTATTAGAACCTCTCCTCGAACTTCTCCTCACTTTTTTTTTCTTTTTCTTTTTCAGGATTTTTTGATCCATTATTTTTTTCTCTCATTTCTTTTTTTTATATGTGAGGATGACTATATCTGGAGAAGTCCTTAAATAATTTTAAATTCCACTATCCTCTCCTAAAACTTATTACTAAAGGTAGTATTTTTTTAACACTTTCTAAAAGAGCCTTAAATTTTTGAAAATAACAATTCTAAGAATTCTTAATTTTTCAAGTAATCAATTCTTCCTATTAAAGGTTGTTATTCATTTTCCCAAGTTCTTCACTAAATATCCTTAACTCTAGGTTTACCCTTTTCACTAAAAATATCAACTAAGTTTTCCTACTTTATTTCTATACTTAAAATTCTAGCATCCTTAAGATGACTCCACATAACAATAATAATTAGAAATAATATACAAATTTATTTGTAGTACTTTTGAAAAGAAAGGTTTAAATTTGAAACATTTTTCTTTACCCCCCAAACTTAAGCTCAAACATGTGTAACAATGAAGTACAAAAATATGCGGCAAGGAAAAATCACTTTTACAATTTACTACACATCCTACAAAAATATCAAAAAATAACACATGGTAGGATGTTGCAGCAGAAAGTAAATCTAGCCTAAATATTCTTGATATAACACTATAAAAGAATTTCAAATAGTAGAACAGGTACAAACTGAAAATTAAACAGGAACATATTTTAAACTTTATAAAGGAATTGTTGGATGCTAACAAGTTTATAATACTAAGATAAGTTTTGTCATCTGCGATGACTCATTTAACTAGACTCACAAACTTAGACACACAAACTCCAATACATAGACTCACAGATTCATAAACAAACAACAACTAGGGTTAATTCGATCTCCCTTCTACTCACATTTCCCCTTCTTACTTTCAATTTATAATGGAAGAAACTACACTAATAACATGGGTGTATGATAAAACTTTATATGGTTATCAACCATGGACCAGAATTCCCTCAAGTGTTACCAATTTCAGGGTTACTCTAAGTCTAAGGTGTACATAATCTAGTAAATAAAAATAGTGCAGTTCATCTAGATGTTGTTCACTAAGTAAGTTCATGACCTTATTTAATGAAGACAAAGTCAGATAAAGAAAGTAATATAGTTGACATAGAGTGGTCCAAGTCCAAACTCTACATGTTTCAAGGTAATGCTCAGCTCCTGTTGAGAACTAAGTTGTAAAAGACGTCAACCTACTACTACCAGAAATCATATACAAATCTAGTCATAACGAAGGAATTACCTCACAACATTAATCCAATCCACTCTTACACATCAAATACGGATAAAAGTCCAACATCTCACTATTATCCAATCTAACATAATAACAATCGCATTAAACATATAACAAATATAATCATAGGTTGCCTCCCACGAAGCGCTTAGTCTAATACTGATGACCCGATGAATCCAATGTTTACTCTGGTTGCCCCAGCATCAAAATTTCATTCATTTTTTCTATATACCAAGGAATATACCATTCAATGATTTTGAATAACTCTTTCTTAGGATAACTTTTACTGATTTCATCATTTAATTCAGGTTCTTCTTGTGATTGAGTCAAATTTAAAGATATAAAGGCTGGTGGTGTAGATAAATTCCCAAAATATGCAGGTTTTAAAATTGTATGGGTACATTCATCTTAAGTTCATGAGATTTTTCAATAGATGGTATTAAAAGTTTACTATATTGGGTAACGTTCATTTTGTCTAGATACCGTTCAAAGCTGTCGGTCGTCGAAATTGAAATCACATCACCCTCTTCGGAGAGGCATTTTAATTTACATACATATTTATAGTTTTAAAAAAATATGAAATCAAACTGATCTCGCATCTTTCAAAGTTTAGATGAAAGAGCACTACACCTAAAGCCACGTATCTATCTCAAAATATAAGCACATGACTTGATAGTGAGGCTCAATCAAATAAACTAAGAAATTTATGACATTTGTTTGGTCTGTGAAACTATTTTATTATAAGCTAACAAGTTCCCCTATTTAATATAGAAAATTAAATAGGGTTTATATTAAGCTGGGCTTGGACAAGTTTCCTATAAGGGTAAGCCTCTATAGTTAATTACATCTTAGATAACCGGAGTCACCTAAAAAAACTCTCGATAAAAATCTGGGGATATTGTCTTCAAGAATTTAAAAGGGATGGGACTTTTCAAAGAGATCAGACAAAGAGGTGAGAAAGGGAAATGACTCAAATTTGGAACATAATATTTTTTTTGAATCCAAAGGAAGAAGAACTAGGGGACGTCATAGATCCTGAGGGGAACCTCGGTGACTTCCCAAGCTATCCTACTATTTGGCTTCAATTTAGAGGAGAAATATTTAAATGATCCTGCCATTTTTATTTATTTAAGGCTCATTTGTGTGAAAAGATCATACAAATAGCCTTGAAGGTGTGAGGATTTAGGTCATAATGAACGACAACCTCAGAATCCTAAGACAAGTTAGGGCTTATATTGTATAGCAGAACCATACAAATGTCTAAAGATAAGTTGAGGATTTATGTCGCACTAGGAGGATTTATGTCGCACTAGGCTTGGTTGTCTAAATATACAAGTTAGGGCTTATATTGTATAGCAAAACATGTCTGCATCAGCTAAACCACCCTATGGCTTGGTTGTTTAATTCTATAGAAAGGATGGTTTAGCTGATGCAGACATGTTTTGCTGTCAAAGATAGTCGTGCTGCTCACAATGCTAGCTCCAAGCTCCTCATCGAAGTAGTAAGTTTAAGTTTTCTAGTGTGTTAAGTCATGATGTCAAATCAAATGTTCCCTATGGTTATAGTTATTTAAATATTATGGGGGATGTTAAAATTGATTAAAGCGACACCGGTTATGATCTCACGATTCCCTCATTTTGTTACCACTACTTTCTTTCGGATTCACTTAGTCCACACGAATTTACTAAACTCAACTCAATGAGGTTCATACTTTCACTTAGATCGTGGGAAATCTCATTAGCAACCGTAGGTTACCTCCACCGAGGGATTCCCAATCATCCGATAGAGGTACATCACAAACATCACAAATTATTTAGTTGCAATTTGTGTTTTGTGATGTACCTCATCGAAGTAGTAGGTTTAAGTTTTATTTAGTTGCAATTTGTGTTTTGTGATGTTTGTGATTAAATTTTGAGTTGTCATTATATTTTGAATGTTGTGGTGGTGAATTTTATCTTGTTTAGTTTTTAGTTTTTATTTTGTGGTTATCCTAGCAGTTTTGGTTTTGACATGCAGGGTGACATCATTATTTAACATGCAAGTTTGAGACAAGAAGTACATAAAGGTACATGCAATAATTTAAAAGCGTACCTGTCAATTCTTCTAATTCCTGTACCTGAAAGGTTAGCTCTGACAGTGTGTATATAATTTTGCGAAGAATTTAAATTGCAGGATTATATGAAGGTATAGCTATCAAACCCCAAAGTATGACTTTATCGAGTCTCGGAAAACCTTAGTGGATTATTTTAGAACAAAATATGGCAAGTTCAAATTGTCTTTCAAAATATCCAAAGATTTCAAAGTTCTCGAGGGAATGACTCTGAACTACTTCGAGGCTCTCTTGAATTATTTTGAGTTCATTTAGAACTTCATCATATTGTTTCATTAATCATCCAGGGTTAGAGTGTGATTACCTCATTGCCCATTGAAGCATGACAATTCAATTATCCCAAGGATAAGATATTTTATCAATTTGATATTTTACTTTAAAGATTGTATTGATGACTACCCCTAAGGTAAGATTAAGTCATTAAAGATTTGGTGCTCATCACAAATGGGCTTGGAGTATCTAAAGAGATGTTAATCCCCAATCATATTATCTTCTATATCCAATTAGTTGAATTTAGACATCGAGCTTATGCCACTACTAAGCCCTTAACAATCATAATGGAGGAAAATTGTTGTGGCTAAAATCTTAGTTTAAGTGACATTATTCTTATTTAAAGATCACATCATCATCAATTTTAGGCGTAAGGTAAGTGGATTATCATCTCCCTGGCTTAAGCCCATCACTTAAGAATCATTTAATTTTTGTTTAACTTCGAATGAGTAATTCAAGAAATTACCATTTTATTCTTATTATGCAAAGGTGGGAAGTCAGTTTCTACCTTTATCCCGTTGCATATCAATCATCCAACATATTTATTAAGGATCAAAATTTCTCATCCCCAATGGTTAATCCTAAATTTTGATTAAGGCACCAAAGCCTAAAATTACTATCCTACCCTTGGGGCTCTTCATCTTATATTTTCTCAAGCAAAATTCAAATGGCCTTGAAAATATTTGAGTATCATATCCATGGATTAATTAAAATATCAGAGAGGAAAGTATGATTTTTTAAGTTTTGATTTAATTTGAATAATTATTTTAAAAATAGGATTTTTCAATGTTAATTTATTTAATTAATCAAAATGAAGTTTTAATTTATGGGAAAAATTATTGGAAGTTTTCCTAGGTCACAAGAATACTTAGACAAAATTTTATGATTTTTTTTTAATAATATTGTAATTATTATAATTATTTGCAAGTTATTTTTAATGATTATTTAGATACAAAAATATGTTTTAATCCTCAAAAATCACTTTTAAATTTTTATGAACCCTCATAAGTCCAAGAAAACTTAGAGAAACAAATTTTATATTTTTATGATTTATATTTAATTTATTGTAATTGTTTTAATGGTAAAATAAGGAAAATACATTTTAGGCCTTTAGAAATTTATTTTTTATTTAGAAAAATCAGGAAAAATGTCTTACGGGGTCCCAAGTGTTCAGGGAACAATTGCACACATTTTGAACTATATTTTTTTTATTTTTGAAACTTATGATTATTTTAATTATTTTTAATTCAAAATATACTTTAAAAATAAAATATTTTCACATAAATAGATTTTATTTTTATTAAATGCCCTTGATCACAAGGAACTCAGAAAACTATTTTTCATAATTTTTCTAAGCTTATTTAATTTAATATAATTTATTTTATGCAAAAATACTATTTTTACTTACAAAATCCACTTTAATGGCCAAATCAACTTAAATAAATTTGAAATTTTTACACTGGATTGAAATGATTTTTATGAACAATGTAGAATTAATTTTTGTCAGTTTTTAATTTATATTTAATTTAAATAAATTAATTTAAGGTAAAAATATTTAATTAATAACAGAAAGATACAAAATTATTCCATTCATCACATTATTTTTCCTAAGCTCCTCTAACCACAGAAAACTTAACAAAATTGATCCCATAATTTTTTGAGGGATATTTTAATTTATATGATTAAATAAAGCCAAAATAGACACTTAGGCTTGAAAATTAGGGTTAGAAGCACAGAGGTTGGTCCGGCTTGATCTCCTCCATTGATGAAATAAACGCGAGATCGGACGGCTTTCTGTTGTCGTCCCTAAATGACCTAACATGGGAACTGTTCACACTAAAACCTTAAGATCTTCGCCAAGACTCAACCAAATCACATGGGGTTTATTTTTAAACCTTCATCTACTCAAGAGGAACATATTTATATGGTTTATCAAGAATGAAATCAAGCCATTACACATGGAGAATCAAAAGAAGCTCGAGCTAGGGTTGGAGATCAATACCTTTATCTAAGAGGGGAGGCCTTAATCGGATGGTTGTGGCAGCTTTGATTGGGTCCAAAGAACCTCCAGATGAGTCTTAAGCCTTAGTGAATTGTCTAGATATGTTGTTAACCAAACTTGATTTTGGGTGTTGGTCTAGAACTAGGCTAGGGGCTGTTTGAGAGGGAACTTTTGTGGGGGTCAACTCCTCTCACTTTGGGGATGGTGTGTGCATAATTAATTAGAATTTGGTTCACTGTGGGTCCATGGAAAAATTTTTCATGGTTCTGGCCTGATTTTGAGTTCTAAATTTTACTCTCACAAGGGAAAATAGAGGGGGAAAATGGTTGGCTTGAGCTGAGGAAGGCTTGGAGAGTCTCTTGTGAGATTTTGGCAGAGTTTCCCCTTGGATTTTTATTAGTTCCCTTTTGTAATAGAGAAGGTGGTTTAAATAGATGGGCTTAGAGTGGAGCTCAGGACTTCAATTTGGGTTCAATTAAGTTCTTATGTTGTGGGCTTCAAAATGCCAAAAACAAATCAGAGCTTGACACATTGGATGGGTGAAATTGGGTCTGAGTTAAGGCATAGGGGCTCTAAGTTTTATAATTTTTTGGCCACTAGGCTGGCCAGCAGGGCTAGGGAGGGTGGCCAGAGAAGTCAGGTGTGCCAGAGAGAGGGTTAATTATGATTAACCATTAATTATTTGTCATGATGGTGGAGATATTTTGGATTAAACCCAAAAATGGGATAAAATCCCTTAATTTATGGAACCATTGGTCCATAGCCCCCTTGGCTAGTTTGGGTGGGTCTAGGCTGGTCACTAGAGTTTACTTGGTGGCTGTGGTGTCATTAATTTGGTCACTTGGGCATGGTTTAGTCAATTTTGGTGCATGCGTTCAATTTGAGTCAAATTGGCTTGAATTTGGGTTTGGGTTCAGCTAGCCATGACATTGAGCTCAATTGATTAATCAAATTAGTTTGGATGATTGTCATGAACAGTTTAGAAAAGATTTGGGGTGATCTTGAATTAATTTGGAGGTTCAATTTGGAGGATTTTGTCATTTGGTCAATTTGGGGATGTTGAGTTAGATTTGGGCTTAGGTTGAGCTAGAGTTGTGTTAAGTCCAAATTTATGGTTGAAAATGGTCTAGGGGAATATCATGAAGAGTTCTTAACTTCAATTTGGTGTCAATTTTGAGATTTGGGCATTCAATTAGGTGACACTTAGAGACATAGCCAAATTAGGGTAAATTGCGGGTTTTGATTCACGTTGATTTTAAATGAAATTGAGGCTTGACTAAGGTCAATTGAATGTTTAATTTGATGTGTGTGAATGTTTTAAAGATTTTATGATGCGTAATTGAGGCAATTGGAAAGATTTGGGCGTCAACTGAATGGGATTTTGGTTTTTGGCCAAATTGGGGCTTTTGATTTGGGTTGAAATTTGACTTAAATGTGGGTCAATTGGACTTGGATTTGGTTTGAATTTGGTTTGTTCATGATTAAATTCGGTTGAGAATTGAAATTGGTAAAAATTGGGATCAAATTGATGAACATTTGAGATGAATTTGGGAAAATTGGGTCTTTAAAGGCAATTTTGGGTTTTTGGTCAAAATTGGTCAAATTGGTCTCAATGGAAGAGTTCAAATTGGTTTTGGAGACATTTGAAATTCTTTTGGGGTTTTAGAAAAGTTTGAGTCACCAAGGGCATTTTGGTAATTTTGGCAAATTTGGGGGTATTTTGGTAAATTTGGTAATTTTGGGTGGTTTTGGGCAATTTGGGTAGTTTGAAATGGTCTGAAATGATTTTTGGACAAATTTGGGTAGTTTGGGTGAAACTGAGAATTTTGGTCAAATTTGAGGTTTGGGGTGTTTAGGGAATTTGTGGGGGCAAAAGGCGAAGTTGGATATTTTGGTGAAAATGAGGTGTCAATTGATACACCTAAAATATATAGTATTTTTATACACATTTATATACCTATTTTTTAGATATTGTGAGCTTTAATGAAAGGTATTTTTGAGTTTTTCTTGTAGGTACGATCAAATGGATGGAAAATGCTAAAAGATGTTAAAAATTGTCAAATTTGGAGCAAAAATGAAGAAATGTGCAAAATGAACTAGGACATCTAAGCGCCCAGATCCACATCTACATGTCAGGGATCTCGCGCATAAGCGCCAAAGTTAGTTATTTGAAGAAATATTAGTTGCAGTGGAATTTTGAAGAGGTGTTTGAAGAAACCCTTGATAAAAACATGGGAAATAGATAATGGACATTAAAATTCATTCAATTAGCTTATTGGTCGGCACTATTTTTGGTTGAGAAGTTGCCCGTTGGAAGCTGTCGGCCAGCGGAATAAAACTCCCGTCGCTCGCTTCGGAAGGACGCTTAATTTACTTTGTATATATAGTTTAGAAAAATATGAAATCAAACTGATCTCATATATTTCATAGTTTAAATGAAAGAGCATTATACCTCAAACCCTGTATCTATCCCGAAAGATAAACACAAGACTTAAGGGTGAGGCTCGATCAAATAAACTAAGAAATATATGACATATGTTTGGTCTGCGAAACCATTTTATTTGCCGACAAGTTCCCTTATTTAATATGAAGAATTAAATAGGGTTTTTATTAAGCTGGGTTCGGACAAGATTCCAATAAGGGCAAGCCCCTATAGTTAATTACATCTTAAATGATAGGAGTCACTCAAGAAAACTCTAGATAAAAATCAAGAAATATTATCTTCAAATAGGTCAAAATGATAGGAATTTTTTAACGAGATTGGACGTAGAGGTGTTAAAGGAAAATGATTCAAATTTGGAACATTTTATTGTAGAGTCCAAAGGAGGAAGAACTAGGGGATGTCATAGATCCGGGGGAGAACCTTGCTGACTTTCCAAGTTATCATATAGTTTGGCTTTAATTTTGAGGAGAAATATTTAAGTGTTTCATCCTGTCAATTTTATTAATTTATGGCTTACATTTGTGTGAAACAATCACACAAATAACCTGAAAGATGTGAGGATTTAGGTCGTGACAAACGACAACCTCGAAATCCTAAGACGAGGTAGAGCTTAGATTGTACAAAAAAGCTGTACAAAGGCCTAAAGATGAGGTGAGGATTTATGTTGCATAAGCAAACTACCTTGAAGTTCTATGGCTTAGTTGTTTAATTCTAAGGAAGGAAATTGGTTTAGCTGGGGAAGACATGTTTTGTTGTTGAAGATGGTCGTGCTGCCCACTATGCTAGCTCCAAGCTCCTTACTGTGATGAGTTTAAGTTTTATAATGTGTCAGGTTATGATGTCAAATCAAATTTCCCTATGTTATGGTCCTTTAAATATTATGGGGGATGTTAAAGTTAATTAGAGCGACACCGGTTAGGATCCTACGGTTCCCTCATTCCGGCACCACTATTTTCTATCGGATTCACTTAGTCCAAATGAATTTACTAAACTCAACTTAATGAGTTTCATAATTTCATTTAGACCGTAGGAAGCCTCGTTAGCAACCGTATGTTACCTCCTCCGAGGGATTCCCAATCATCCAATAAAGATTTCTTAATTTAGTTGCAATTGTTGTTTTATGATGTTTGTGATTAAATTTTGAGTTTTCTTATATTTTGAATGTTGTGGCAGTGAATTTTATCTTTGTTGATTTTAGTTTTGGTTTTGGTTTTGCGGCTATCCTAGCAGTTTTGGTTTTCATGCAGGGTGTCATTGTTGTTTAGTATGCAAGTTTTATAAAAATATAGTGCGGAAAGTACAAGAAAAGATGGTACTGTAAACTGTAAAAACGTACTTGGCGAGTCTTCTCGTTCCACCATCTGAAAGCAATACTTGCAAAGCATGTATATAATATTGTAAGAAGATTTAAGTTGTAAGAGTAGACTAAGGTTTAGCTATCAAACCCCAAGCTATATTTTTTGTTGAATCTCAAAAGATCCTAGTGAATGATTCTAGGACAAAGTATGGCAAGTCCAATTTATCCTTCAGAATGTCCAATAGATTTCAAAATATTCAAGGTGTGACCTTAAATCATTTTGAAGATCTTTTGAAACATTCTGAGTTCATTTTGAACTTATCATAATGTCCCAATAATCATTTGAAGTTAAAGTGTGACTACCCCATTACTCAATGAAACTTTTAATTTAATTATCTTAGGGATAGGATACTCGATTGGTCAGTTGATGTTTTGTTTAAGAGTTATGTGAATGAGTGCCCCTGAAACAAGTCCTTAAGACTATGGTGCCCGCAATTAGGATTAGTCTTGTAGTTCTTAAAGATGTTAATCACCAATCATATCATTTTCTCAATCCAATCAACTTGAGTTTAGGATTCGAACCTAGGTCACTATCAAGCCTTGGTAATCATGATAGGTGAAATGGTATGTATCAAAAATTTTAGTTTAAGTGATGTGTATTCTTATCAAGTAATCAAATCATCCTCAATTTTGGGCTTAAGAAAAGTAAATTATCATCCTTTCTAGTTTAAGTCCCTTACTTAAGAATCATTTCATCTTAATTGACTTCCAAATCATGAATATTAGGAGAATTATGATTTTGTTGATGTTGTGCAAGGGTTGTGAGTGAGTTTCTACCTTCAAGTCCCATTGTATTTCAATCATCAAATCATGTTTATTAAGATCAGAATTACCCATTTTTGTTTAGTTAATCCTAAATTTTGATTAAAGCGCTAAAGTCTAAAGTGGTTGTTTTGCCCTTAGGGCATCTCACCTCATAACTCACTAAACACAACTCAAATGACTTTGAGGACTTGAAGTGTCATATCCATGAGTTAATTAAAGTATTAGAGGAGAAAATGTGCATTTCTCAAAATTTTCATTTAATTTGATTATTTATTTAAATTAAGAAAATAAGATTTTCAAAAGGTGATTTACTTAATTTCTCAAAATAAAGCTTTTATTTATGAGAAAATTATTAAGGGTTACTTTAGGTCATAGAAATGCTTGGCTAAAATTTCATGTTTTTTTTAATTAAATTTCTATTATTATTATTTTCATTTGGCTAAATTTTCAGGATTTATTTAAGTAGAAAATGGTGTTTTGATTACCAAAATTATTTTTATATTTTTCTTAGACTCGTCTAAATTAAGAAAACTCAGAGAACCAAACTTTGTATTTTTTTTATTTTTAATTTATTTATTATAATTATTTTAGTGAGAAAATAAAGAAAATTCATTTTTAAGCTTTTTAAAATTTATTTTGAACTTAGGAAAATTAGAAAAAATATTTTAATGAGTCCCAAGTGATCAGAGAATAGTTAGAAACATTTCAAAATATTTGTGTAATTTTCTAATTTTAATTTATTTTTAATTATTTAAAATTCAAAATGAGGCCCATAAATTAAGTGTTTTATTAAAAGTAATTTTTATGTTTCCTAAGTACTTATAATCACAAGGAACTTAGAAAACTACTTTTTATAATTTTCCCAAGTGTATTTAATTTATTATAATTATTTTTGTACAAAAATACAAAGTTTCTAAGAAAATCCACTTTAGTGTTTACACTAAGCCAAAAAATCTTTGAATTTTTTACAGTGGGTATATATGATTTTTATGAACAATGTGGAGTTAATTTTGTTAATTCTTGATATGTATTTAATTTACATAAATTTATACAAAGTATTCACATTTAACTATGTATAGAAATTTACAAAATGATTCAAAGCATCACAACATTTTTTCTAGACTTCTCTGACCACAAGAAATCTATAAAAGTTATTCTCATAATTTTCCAAGTGATATTTTAATTTATATAATTAAAATAAGCCAAAATAGTCACCTTGGCTTAAAAATTAGGGTTAGGAGCATAGAGATTCCCTCTGACCTTGGAAAAATCAAAGAACATCCCCTTTGTGATGAGGAATAAACCCTAAAGAATTTCAAGCCAATGTGAACACTCCTTAGTCATGGAGAGTTAAAATACCTCAGAGGGTATTTAATTAATATAAAATCATATGTTTGGAAAATAATTTTTACTTTTTATCTACATTATTCTCCTCTATTCACTGAGCAAGAGAGTATTTTTATTTTATTTTTGTGATTTTTTTACACCAAGATATAAATTTTTGAAGTTAGTTGATTTAATTAAATCAAAAATAACCCTATTTTCCTACTTAAACCACGCGGCGCCACGCAATCCTCGGCAGCTCCAAAGTCTCCACGCGGCTGCTCCCCATTTGGCGTCGCCTTCTGAGTCAGCGCCACATGGCCCGCACTTTATGTTGGGATCTCCCGTTCGGCTTCATCTCAACCCTTCATTTGATACACGCGCCATCTGACGGTCGTGACTCTTCGTCCCCGTCTGGTTCATCCCGAGAGTTGTCCACCTTCTAGGCTTAAGAACTTGAGCTACACTTAACCAAATTGACTTGGGATTGATCCTATGGACTTTTCTATAATAGGCAAACACATCCATACGTTAAACATGCCATGAAATTAAACGTACATGAATGGAGAATCGAATCAAGCTTGGGAAGAGGGGGAGTTTTATACCTTTGATCTGAGAATGAAAACTTCAATCAAAGGTGCTCGACACGTTTGTGGAGGTCCAAGGAGCTCAGGGATGGAGCCTCTGGTCATGGTGAATTGTCTAGGGCAAACTTTGGAGAAGCTCAATTTCGAGTGTTGGTCAAAGTCAGGGGTAAAGGTTTTCTGTGAGGGAGTTTTGATGGGGCTTCTTCTTCTCTCACTGTGGTGAAGGTTTTGGCAAGTTTAATTTGATTTTGGTGCACTGTGGAGGTGTAATGGATTTTTTCCTATTTTTTATCAGAATCGAGCTAAGAAATTGAGCTCTGGCAATGGGAATTAGGTCAATCAATTTTGGATTTAGAGCAATCAATTTGGTGAAATTTGAAGGAATGGCCAATTTGGGGCAAATTTGGGGATTTTAAACTTCGTTTAAAATTAAGTAAAATTGAGGCTTCACCAAGGCCAATTGAAGGTCAAATTTGATGTTTATTATTTTTATGAAGAATTTTCAACATAAATTGTGGCAAATTGAGTAGGTTATGGGGTTCAATTTGGTGAGATTAAGTCATAGGGCCAAAATTGGGGGTTTGACTTAGATCAAAATTGGGCTCAAAGCATGGACCAATTAAGCTTGAATTTAGTTTATGTTATTCATGTGGAAGGTGAATTTGAGTTTAGGATTGAAATTAGAGGAAATTTGGACCAAATTGAAGGACATTTGGGGTAAATTTGGGAAAGTTGGGCCTTGAAAGGCAACTTGGGGGTTTTGGTCAAAATGATTAAATTGGTCAAATTGGGTTCAATTGGAGGGTCCAATTTGGTTTTAGAAACATTTAAAGTAATTTTGGAGGTTTTGGGAAAGTTTGGGGTCCCGAGGGCATTTTTGTAATTTTGGCAATTTTGGAGGGTATTTTGGTAATTTTAAAATTTTTGGATTGTTTTAGGTAATTTGGGTATTTTGAAAAGTTTTGAAATGATTTTTGGACAAATTTGGGTATTTTGGGTGGATTTGGGAATTTTGGCCAAATTTAGGGCTCCAAGGGTATCTAGGTAATTTAGGGGATTTTGGGGCAAAAGTCCAAGTTGGATATTTTGGTAACCCTATATGAGATATGGACCAATGAAAACCCCATTTGGGTCCTCTATGTACTGTTCTTAGCTAAACCCCAGCCCGGGCCAGTGGTTTTAGGGGACCATCTGCATGAGTCTCCCAAAGGATCAAGGGATCAAAGTCAAGAAATTTTAGGTTTAGGGTTGTGAGTGATTATGGGTGAGAGTGAGTGTAGGTGAGTGAACTAGCTCCAGACCAACACCGAGGGTCAACCCTAAGGTCGGGCAGTTCTAGGGGGACTCTCCTTGAGCTCGCTCATAGTGACCCCACCTACTAAGTGTTAGAGGCTAGGACCACTATGTGGAACTTCAAGTTGAGTAAAGAAGAGGGTAGAATTTCTAATGGTGAGGGTTCCTTTTCTAGTTTTCTAGGAATAGTCAACAGGAAAATCCTATGGGTAGACCCTAGGCTACTAAAGAGGAAAAAAATAAACCTCAACCAGAAGTGAGGTCAACACTTATGAGGAGACAACTTCTAGAAGATTCATTGAATGGAGACACCTTTTAAAGAGACACCAAGGCACCCCTTAGATTTTTATAAGAGAATACTTAGATTTTCCAGGAGAAGAGGCCAGCAACCACCCACCAAACGTTCACATATACACCGCCACCCCCCCCATCGCCGCCGCCGCTTGTCGCTTGATTTTGTTTTATTTTATTTTGAGTGTTAGTTTGTATTGTAAGAGAAGAAAGAGAATAAAAAAGGAACTTCAAGACATTGGTGGAGATAATTTGAGATAAGTGTTTATCTTTGTGACTAGACATGGTATTTGATTTCTACTTTTAAACTCTTGTGTGGTTGTATTTTCTTCATGAATTATGAGTATTTTTCTTTATCTTTTTTCTTAAAATGATAAGTAATTAAATGTTTAAAGGAGTTGCGTGAAGTATTAGACTTCAATGTTTGAAAAATTTGTGATAATTCAAGACTTTGCACTTCATTTACTTCTTGATTTGGCCAATTAAGATGTAATATTTGTTGTGAGAGCATGTAATATATGAGATGGTATTGTCTTAGTCAAAAAATGGTTAGAATAACATATTTATTTCATGAATGAGAATGTAATTCATGGGGTTGAGTGCAAATAAATAGGTAAATATATTTTAAAGGGTGTAGAATTAGAGGACTTTAGAGTGACAGGCTAAAGCCCCCAATTTAATTTATAGTTTTAGGTTTTGATACAAGATGTTAGCCCCTAGGTGGAGGGAGAAGAGAGAACTCCAGAGTGAGAGCTAGTATCTTTCCTTCCCAGCCGGTATTTAATATTATTCAAAATGTAGATTAACCAATGTTCTTTATAGCATCTCTAGTAAGGGTAAAGAATATTATTGCTTCTATTTGGCATAACACATTTAATATACTTCCACAACTAAATTTCTATATTATTCATGATAAGGAAAAAGATATTTTACTTATATTGACTTCATCTTGCAAGTTTCTTAGTTAACTTAATTAGTTGCTTACTTTATTTTCAATTAAACCAAAATTACAAAAGGAATCAAACCTTCATTCTTAATTTAGCATCTTAAGTTTGAGTAAGAATATAAATTGCTAAGTATTTTTTTCATCTAAAACTAATTCTTCCCGTGGGTTTGATATTCAGGACTTAATCAGAAAATTTCTATATTACTTGATAATGACATGTATACTTGCATATTAGCTCATATTGAAATATTATAACGGCATTCTTATTTGTTTCATAGTAGAAAATTTACCTAGCATTTTCTTTGGATCAATTTTTTGGAAGCCTTTGCAAATTAAGAACATCTATTAAGGAAATTAATCGCATACATCGCATTTTACTTCTATAATTGTAGAAAGTCAGGATCATCATCCACCTTATATGAGCCATGGACCAATGAAACCCCCATTTGGGTCCTCTATGTATTGGTCTTAGTCAAACCCTAGCCTAGGGTCGGTGGGTCTGGGGGACCATCTACATGAATCTCCCAAAATTTCAAGATATCAACGTCAATAAGATTAAGCTTAAGGTTGTGAGTGAATATGAGTGAAAGTGAGTGAACTGGCTCCAGGCCAACACCTAGGGTCAACCTTAAGGCCAAGCAGTTATATGGGGACTCCCCTTAAGCTCCCCATATTGGCCCCACCTACTAAGTACTAGAGGTTAGGACCAATATGTGGAACTTCTAGTTTAGCAGAGAAAATTTTAGAGTTTCTAATGGTGAGGGTTCCTTTTCCAGTTCTCTAGGAGTTGTCAACAGGAAAGTCCTACGGCTAGACCCTAGGCTACTAAAGAAGAAAAACTAGACATCAACCAAAAGTGAGGTCAATAGATCTCATTTGTTAACTTACTCTCAAAACTTTCTTGGAAATGGTCTTTACATAGATAATCAATTTCATCCATCCAAAAATAATCATCATTTTTTCTCTCAGCTAGATAATTCATTGTCTTTATAACATCAAAAATGGCTCCGTGGTCATTAATATTCATAGTCAACTCTCCTTTTTGCACATATATCAAAGCTTGTCCAATAACAAAAAGAAGGACTCCCCAAAATAATTAGATTTTCTTTATCTTCCTCCATATCTAATGCATTAAAGTCCACATGAAAGTTAAATTTATCCACTTTAACAAGCACGTCTTATATAACCCCTTTTGGATAAATGATAGATTGATCAGCTAACTGAAGGGTTACAGTAGTGGGAGAAATATTGGTTAAACCTAACCTTCTAAATATAGATTGAGGCATTACATTAATGTTCAATCCTAAATTGCATAAATCTTTTCCACATAATCTTTCTCCAATTACACAAGGAATTGGTAAGCTAGAAGGATCTTTAAGTTTCTGAGGAAGCTTTTTCTGAAGTATAGCACTACACTCCTCACTTAGTGCATCTGTCTCGTAATCCCCAAATTTCCTTTTCTTGTTTAATATCTTCTTCATAAACTTTGCATAACTTGGCATCTGTTTCAAAGCTTCAGTGAAAGGAATATTTATCGTTAACTTCTTAAGTACTTCCATGAACTTTGAAAAGTATTTATCCAACTCATGTTGTCTAAGTTTTTGAGGAAATAGAGGTGGTGGTCTATCTAAATTAATTTTAGTTGGAGATATTAATTTTTCCATATCCTTAGAAATATGTTCTTCAGGTCTTTTAGTTTCTTTTATTTCTCTCACAACTTCTTTCTCTTTTTTAACCACATCCTCTATCTTTCTTCCACTTCTTAATTGAGCAGCCTCTACTTGTTCATTATTGTTCTCTTTAGGGTTGATCTCAGTATTGCTACGAAGTGTTCCTTGGAATCTATTGCTAAGTGAATTGAAAATTTTTCCTAGTTGATTCTCTATGTTTCTAATCGCAGTATTTTGACCTTGCAACTAGTTTCTCAATTGCAATACCTCTTCTTCTATAGACATCTTCTTATACTCAAATTGTTGATCATTGTTAGAGTCTGGTGGATATGAAGGTCTATATTTTGTGCTCACCTGATTATTCTAACTTTCATTAGGATTTGCATGATTATTTTCCCACTGTTGGTTTCCACCCACAGTAGTATGATGTCAGTTAAAATTAGAATGGTTCTTCCAACCTGGGTTGTAAAAGCTAGAATACTGGTTGTTTATAGTATTTAAAGTTTCATATGATATGTTACAATTAATCATATGCCCTAATGAACTTTCCTCACTTACTGGAGTAAACTTAGGCTGGTTCATTCCAAATTGGTCCAACTTCCTTGATATTGCAGCAACCTGAGATTCAAGAATTACAAATGCATCTGTCTCATGAACACTGGCTACCTTTTTAGAATTTAACCTTGTAAGGGGCCTTTGAAATTCATTTGTAGTCATTTCTTTAATTAATGCATAAGCTTCATCAAATGGCTTTAACATTAATGATCCACCAGCGACAGCGTTAATTGTAGACCTAAGGGATCCTACTAACCCATTGTACAAAGTTTGAATGATTAACCAATCAAACAGAGCATGGTGTGGACACTTTCTTAGGAGTTCCTTAAATCTTTCTCATATTTTGTATATGGATTCCCCTTTATACTGACAAAATGAGAAAATATCGTTTCTAAGTTTAGTATTTCTTGAAGGTTGAAAATACTTAGGTAGGAATTTATGAGTTAACTCCTCCCAATTTTTAATAGAGTTAGGCGCTAATGAGTATAACCACATTTTAACCTTATCCCTTAGTGAGAAATGAAAAAATCCTTAGTCTAACAGCATTGTCTAACATGCCATTATAAAAAAATGTAGCGCAAAGTTTTAGAAAATTTGATAAGTGTAAATAGGGATCCTCCGAAGGAGTTCCCCCAAACTACTCTTCCTACACCAGTTGGATAATCACTGGGTTTAGTTCAAATGAGTCAGCTTCTAAGACAGAGATTTGTATACTTGAGTAAATTTCATCTGTCGTAGGATTTCCATAATCCCTCGATGATTTATGATGATTTTTCAAGTTATTATTTTGAATGTTTTCCATTTCCATTTTAGTTTTTCAAGTCCTAACTGTTTTTTTATTTTTTTTTCCTTTTTTCTAACTCAGGATCATAAGGCACAAGTCCTGTAGATCCTTTATTTTGCATATGCAACACAACAAACAATACATTAACAAATAGAAAAATAAAATAAAAAAATATATTCAACACAACAAAATATTTTCACAAACACCTTGTTTTTCACACAAACATTTTTTTCACAACACTTTTTTATAAAAAAAAAAGACTTTTCACACAAAAACAGTTTTTACGACAATATAGTTTTCCAAGTGTAAGCCTAATTACTTCAACTAAAATTCTCCTAAAAGTCAAGATCAACTATTGTGATCCCCAAAAACGGCGCCAAAAATGTGATCTCGATATTTTTTATATGCAAAGATTTATGAAGTTGACACCACTGCTTGAAGATTTTAATCCCCAGTAATGGCGCCAAAAACTTGATCTCAAACTTGATCCCAAGCAAAGTAAGATTTAAGTTATATCTTTAAACAGTAGGGATTCTACGCAATATACAAATCATTATCAAGTAGTATAGGGCTTTCTGATTAAGCCCCGAATATCAATCCCATAAATATCGAGGTTAATCACTGCGGCTTTCAAGAGAAGTTCTAGTCTAGAATAACACGCCCTAGCTTGGAGGTTTGATAAAGGTTTAGTTTTGATTATATTCTATAATTATCGATACAATACTACTTCTCCTCCTAAACTAAAATACTTAGTGAAAATCAAAAAGTGGCGTTTAATATATTAAAAGTATTTTTTCTCATGCAATGAAATTAGTGACATGTGTAAAAAATAAAACATTTAGTAAGAGTTATTGTGACAAATAGGAGTAATTATATTTTTTACCCTTACTTGAGATGTTATAAAAATTATTGGTTAATCTAAAGTTTGAATTATTTTGAAGACGTGTTAAGCAGAGAAGATACTAGCTCTCACTCTAGAGTTTCCTCTTATCCCTCCACCTGGAGTCTAACATCTCGCATCAAAACCTAAAACAATAGACCATATTAGGGGTATTTATCTTGTCACTCTAAAGTTCTCTAATTATATTAAAGATTATTTTCCTATTTATTTACACTCAACCATATGGACTACATTCTCATTCATACAATCTCATGTGATTCTACCACAGTTGATTGACACAATACCATCACAGATCTTACATGTTCTAACAACAGATTTTAAAATGCAAGTAGATCAAATTTACATGTAAATGAAGAAAAAAATAAAATCATCACAATATATTCTCACTCTACTCAATTATATATCCTACACATGCATACTAATTCATTACAAGTGGGAAGAGTAAAGAAAACTACTCACTACACATAGAGAAACAACAATAACTTTTCATTGAACAAGACTTTAAAATCATACAAAAAAAAGTAATAGATTCAAATCAAAAGATAATGAAAATAATTATCTTAGAGATAAATCAAACTCTCCTTATATAGAAAAAGCAATCTCCTTACAATCCTCTCCAAGAATAAAGTGATAAAAAAAAAGAAATCTCTCTTTCTCTCTCACCTTGTCGCTCCACTTGAGGCTCACGCCCAAGCCTTGTTCTTCTTCTCCAAGTCATCTTCTCCTCTTCCAAAAGTTCAAGAGTCCAAGAGTCATTTTAAAAACATTTTCAAGCCTTATTTATAATTTCTCAAGAGATCCTTAAGTGTCTCTTAAAAAATGTCCATATTCATTGAATCTTCCAAATGGTGCCTCAAGTGTCTCTTCAAAACTCTTTATAACTACCCCAAATCCTTCTAGAAAGTCTCTTTTTTTATTTCCAACTAATTCCTCAAGAGAGACACGAAGCACCGCTTCAAAAATTTCCCAAATCTGATGTATATTCTAGAAGATATGTTGAAAATCATTTTTGGCGATTAAGCACGAATTTTGGGCACTTAAGCACCCTCCTCTCTGTCTAATGGTGCCTAAGCGCCATTTTGGGTGCTTAAGTGCTGAGCACAGGCATTTAAGTGCCTGGTTTTGGCCCCCATGGCTTTGGTGTGCCCCGGTTCCCGATTTTCTTTGTTTTGGTCCATTTTTATTCCTTTCGCTCCATTCACTTCAATTTCTTCAATTTGATGTACCTACCACCAAAAACATAAGAAAACATACCTTTAAATTGTAATATCATTATAAAATAGATCATAAAAAAGTGCATTTTTAGGCACATCATGGCTCTAGAAAAATTGTTAGCATTCATCTGTCCACTGGAAACTTTTGGCTTTTCGGAGATTTTTAAGTTTAAATCTAAAAGAAACTCATGTACATATCATACATATTTAGTTTTTAAATATTGAAGTGTCACTTAGGACAAGTAAGATTTTAGTTTTGGGGGATTTTGATACGCCTAAAATTATAGTGTTTTTAGACACATTTTTATACTTATTTTTGAGATATTATGCTTTAATGGAAGGTATTTTTGTGTTTTTCTTTTAGGTACAGGTAAAAAGGTGAAAAGTGCTAACAGGAGTGTAAAAAGATCAAATTTGAGGCAAATAGATGAAAAATGTGCAAAAGTATTTTGGCGCCTAAGCGCCAGATCTGGCGCTTGAGCCCTGGTTAATTTGAGAAGATCACGCCTAAGCGCTAGAGGCCCCGTGCTTAAGCGCCAGTGGAAGTTATTGGATGAGTAAATTTGGTTTTTACAAATTTTAAAGTGGTTTTTGAGGCACCTGTTGGCTTAATAGGTGGTTACAACCACCTTGGACGAAAATTATTGCAAAACGATGCATCTCTTGGGTAAATACATCGAACCAAGACACATTTTGAAGAGATACCAAGGCACATATTATATAATTATAAAAAAAAGGAAGATTGAGACTTTGAAAGGGGTCCTAAAAAGATCCGAAAAGGTGAAGGGTCCTGAAAGTAATGGGATTGAAATTAAAATTGGGGAGTTAGTTGGAGAGATTTTCAGGCACCACATATTTATCATTTTTATTTTAGCTTTATATTAAGAGTGTTGTAAAAGAGAAGAGATTCAAAGGAACTTCAAGAGATTGGTGGAGCACTTGAGATAAGTTTTTATCATTTGTTTCATACTACTTTTGGTTTTAACTGACACTTGTTGGTTTGACAATGATTTTTACTTTTAAACTAAAGTGTGATGTTTTCTCCATGGATTCTGAGTAGTTTTCTTTATCTTTCTTCTTAAAATGATAAGTAATTATGTGTTGGACGGAAGTTATGGAGAGTATTGATCTTTAATGTTGGAAGAAGTTATAATGATTTAAATCTATGTACTTCATGTACTTATTGATTTGGCCAATCCAGATGTTAAAATTTGTTGTGAGAACATGTAAGAACCGAGCTGGCACTTTCTCAGTCAACAATTGGAAAGAATCACATGAGGTTGTATGAATGAGAATGTAGTTCATATGATTGAGTGCAAATAAATAGGGAAATATTCATTAAAGGGTGTAGAGTTAGAGAACTTTAAAATGACAGGTTAAAGCCCCCAACTTGGTTTATTATTTTAGGTTCTGATATGAGATGTTACCCCCAGGGAGAGGGAATTGAGGGAACTCTAGAGTGAGAGCTAGTATCTTCCTTGCTTAGTCGGTCTTCAAAACTATTCAAACTTTAAATTAGCCAATGTTCTTTATAGCATCTCTAGTAAGGGTAAAGAATATTATTTCTCCTATTTAGCACAACACAATATGCATACTTCCACAACAAAATTCCTATATTTATTACTGATTTATGATAAGGAGAAAGATATTTTCATATTTAGTTATTAAGTTTGTTTTGTTTTTGTCAAAATATTAAAATTACCAAAAATATTTAAACTTTCTTTACTGCAAAAACATTTTCAGTTTAAGTAATTGTATTTTTAAAAATAGAAAGTTTTCCAAAAAGTGCATGTTACATTTCTTCCCTGTAGGTTTGATATTCAGGTCTTAATCAAAAAGTCTTATATTACTTAATAACAATACGTATACTTGCGTAATATCCCAATATATATAAATTAAAAGTTAAATTCTTATTTTTTCTTCAAGATCAAGTTTTTGGTTTTGTTGCGAAATAAGAAAATATAAGTGAAAAATATAATCAGAATTATTGTTATACTATTGCATATAAGCAGTTATCGGGGATCAATCACGTCGAGCTGACGACGTAAAACCAAGCATTTTGTGGGAGGCAACCCATAATTATCAGAGTGTTTTTATTTGGATTGTTATTTTGTGTGTGATTAAGAATATTGGGCTAGTATTTTTGAAACTATTATATGCTAGTAAGGATTTTAAGACTTTATTTAGTGACCAAGACATGTTAGAATGAGAATTTGGATGTTAATTTGATTGGTGCAAAAATGTGCACTGGAGCTTAAGCACCAGATCCGGCGCTTAAGCGCGACAGTTTAAACACATGTTCAAAATTAATATTATATAAGGTTTAATCACTAATTAGTTTGTAAAAACGTGCCAAGACAGTTTCTAAACGTGTCTAGGAATTATTGGAAGGATTTAAGCCTATAAATAAACAGGTTTTGTGAAGGAATTTCACCCCAGATCATTTCTAGCCCTAAAAGTCTAAGAGAAAGTGAGATTTAGAGAAAATGTCTTCGTGGGAGATGGATTTGAAGAAGAAGGAATAAACCATGAGGAAGAGGTTCATTAGTCAAAGTGCACAAGAGATGTATAACAGTTTCTTAGCCATTAGTATTGAAGGGATATCAGAGAAGATCAACAAAATTGAGAATATTATAGCTTTATTGGAGACCAAGGTAATTGAGTTGCATGCACATCTAGAGCATATT
Organism: Phalaenopsis hybrid cultivar; assembly: GCA_002079205.1. Taxonomy (NCBI): domain Eukaryota; kingdom Viridiplantae; phylum Streptophyta; class Magnoliopsida; order Asparagales; family Orchidaceae; genus Phalaenopsis; species Phalaenopsis hybrid cultivar. Next base: position 26,210 of record JXCR01119621.1, on the reverse strand, counting down.
GCATGGTAATTGAAGATGCAATTTAGCCACATAAGTTATATAGAGGAAGCGGATAAGGTGATGTTCATAAAGCAGAAGTGGATTTAAGAAGATAGTATCAGAGCCCGTCACCATCATCCGTTTTATCAACTCTTTATTCCTGGAGAGACTAATGAAACACAAGAATTTGTTCCTTCGAATGAAGAATGGAATTAAGTTTAGTGTTAGAAGTTGTTGTTTTTCAAGTGGTTTAGTGTTTAAGTCTTGTTTTTAGTATTAATGACTCTTATATGTGTTTAATTATGAAATGATTGTTATGTATTTGTATTTAAGAAAATTTTCTCATTCAAGACTATTTGGAGTGAGAATTAAGTGTTTAAAGGTATTTGTACTTGTTTGTGAATTAATATAAGTTTGTTTGTGTGAAAATTTGTAATATTTTTAGCCTCGAATTGAAATAGTTATTATGGAAAATTTTGAGAGAGAGGGTAGTTATAGGAAGTTGAAAATAGTCATTTAAGTGTTATGAGACCATTTAGGGTTAGTTTACCTAGGCAAATAGTGCATTTTATTTTAATTTAAAAATTTTAAAAATCATGCACTGGCGCTTAAGCCCCACATCTCGGCTTAAGCGCGAGCCAACCCGAGAGGCAGACGCCTAAGTACCATTTACTCATGCTTAAGCACCGATTCACGAAAATCGGTTCACAAACGGTTAAAAGTGAAATTTCAGCCCAAAAATCACCATTTTTTAACGCCACCGTCACCTTTAACCTCTCAAGTTTACGATTTTTTAGGGCTAGGGTTCATCTAAAGTGAAGATTTCTTGGTGGAATCAAATGAAATTTGCTACATCCAAGTTCCTTGAGGTAAGAGCTTTACTTCTTTGCAAAAATTTTGGATGTTCACTCTATGTATTTAGCACATTTGGAGAAATTTGAAAATTCACTATTCATGGTGAAAAATGAGAAAAAAATCTATGGAAATTGCATGGGAACTGTAGTTTATACTTTGGAAGTTTAGTTTAGTAATTTAGACTTCATTTTTGAAGTTATTTTTGGAATTTATAAAATTTGTAGAATGGCATCATGAATGAAGAGGAGCAAAGGAAAGAGCCCTTTCGATTCGAGTAAATTTATTAGTTCGAAGGCTCGAGATCGGTACAGTGATGCGTTGCAATCACGAAAACTGATTCAGGAGCAGTATTTTAAGAATCCAAGTGGAGACGTAGAGGATTTGATCATTCGCCAAAGTGGGAACGATTCTGTTATTTCTCTGCTATGGTGGTTATTTTTGTTGTTAGGGAGTTCTAGGCAAACCTCCCTGAGTCTGAAGACAATATAGTCATGGTTCAAGGAAAGTTGGTACCTTTTTCACCAGAGGTAATCAACTTGTTTTATCATCTGCCACCTGATACATTATGTTTTGATGCAAATTATAGTCTGACTAAAGTGGAGTTAGACGAGATTATTTCTCACTTGATAATTGGAAGAGGACTTTGGAAGATCACTAATGAGATTAGAATCAACTTTCCAACTTCAAGTTATGTGCACCTTCAAAGGTCTGACACTATTTTATTTTTGCTCGTCTGCTACCAACAAATTATCGCAGTGAAGTGACCAGAGAGAGCGACGTTAAATTATTGTATCTAGGAAGGAAAGCTGATCAACATAGGAGCTTTGATTTATCGATTATCATCAGTTCTGTCACTACCATTACTACTGCAGGTCTGAGATTTGCTTCCTTAATCTTTTCTTTGTGAGAGCAGGCTAGAGTTAAATATGATAGCTGGGAGGAAGTTTTGTTACCTCTGAAGCCCATCACTAAGGTGAATGTGAAGACTTATTTTAAGCATTCTATTTTTGGCTGGAGAGGAGGATTTTCTAGGAGTTATTGAATGGAGACATCTGCTACTTCTACCTCTGCTGCTTCTACATCTAGACCATCTACCTCACGTGCTTCTACATCTAGAGGTGAATCTACTGAGACCCAAGATCAATTATTGCAGAGGATGATGGAACATGTTAATTTTACCGTTGATAAAGTTCAGAGTTTAGAGCATTTTGCAGAGCATACTGATAGGTATAGTAGGAGAAAGAGTGATTATGAAGAGAAATTCCACTCATCTCAGGAGAACCTAATTAAGGGTGACCTAGGAGTGCAATTTTATCCATATCCTCGATATCCTGAATATGAGCCTGCAGAAAAGTGGTATA
>JXCR01119621.1:0-23238 GCA_002079205.1 Phalaenopsis hybrid cultivar | reverse complement strand
TGAAAAATATTTTCAAAAATTTAATTTTCTTTGTTCTCAAATGAACTACACGTGAATTTGATTTGAAAAGAAAAATTGATCATGTATATGAAGCTATATTAGGGAAGTAAAATTTGATTTTAGAAATGAGTAAGATAATTTTGTTGAAATTTTGAGTAATGAAGAAAAACTTTAAATTAAAAGTTTTTAGTGTAGAAAATGATTAATATAAGTAATTATCTTTAGTAAGAAACATTATATTTTTTAAAATTTTAGAAATGTATACTTTTATTTTTAATACTTAAATTTTTTTTATTAAAAGAAATTTTCAAAGCTATTATTATATTTATAAAGTAAAAGTTTTGTATCAAGACTTTGCTTTAGGAAAGGAAAAGTAGAATTCAAAATTATTAAAGGCCTATCCATATATAGTAATCCTTGCCTAAAAAAGGAAAAAGAAAAGAAAAAGAATAAGAAAAAGAAAAAAAAAGAAGAAAAAGTGAGATAGGAGAAGCTTGACGATTAGTGCCTAATCAAAAATTGGTTCTACATATGCTCTTCTTAAAGTATAAGACTTGAGAAAATCTTAAGCTTATAGATATAATATAGTAAGTAAAATTATTTTTAATTAAAAAATTTAAGTGGAGATAATAAAAGAACTAAATTCTAAATTTGGAAGACTTACAATATTTTTGAATTAGATAGGAACTTATATTTTCATCTTTCTTAACATTAAAAATTTCTAAACTTTAAGTTGGTCTCATTTACTCAATATTTTTTCTAAATTGGACTACTATATTTCTAAATCTAAATATTAGTAACTCCTAGAAAAACTCATATACATATCATACATATTTAGTATTTAAAGATTGAACTGTCACTTGAGGACAAGTAACAGTTTAAGTTTGGGGGATTTTGATACGCCTAAAATATATACTTTTTTAGACGCATTTTTATACCTATTTTTGAGATATTGCACTTTAATGGAAGGTATTTTTGTGTTTTTCTTTCAGTTACATGTTAAAAAGGTGAAACATGCTTAAAGGAGTGCAAAAGGATCAAATTTGGAGCAAATAGGTGAAAAATGTGCAAAAGTGTTTTGGCGTCTAAGCGCCAGATTCGGTGCTTAAGCGTCAGTTAAACAGAGAAGGTCATGCCTAAGCGCCAGAGGCCCCGCGCTTAAGTGTCAGTGGCAGTTATTGGATGAGTAAATTGGTTTTTTATGAATTTTAAAGAGGTTTTTGAGGCACATATTGGCTTAATATGTGGTTACAACCACCATGGACAGAAATTATTGTGAAAGAATGCATCTCTTGGGGAAATACATCGAATTAAGACACATTTTGAAGAGATACCAAGGAACTTTTTGGAGAATTATAAAAGAAGGAAGATTGAGACTTTGAAAGGGGTCCTAAAAGTACTGGGAAAGTTTTGAAAGTTCTAAAATTGGGGTGTTAGTTGGAGAGATTTTCAGGCACCACATATTTATCCTTTTTATTTTAGTTTTATGTTGAGAGTGTTGTAAAAGAGAAGAGATTCAAAGAAACTTCAAGAATTTGGTGGAGGGTTGAGATAAGTTTTTATCTTTTATTTTAGACTACTTTTGGTTTTAATTGAGACTTATTGTTGATTGAGATAAGTTTTTATCTTTTGTTTTAGACTATTTTTTGTTTTAATTGAGACTTGTTGTTGTTTTGAGAATGATTTCTACTTTTAAACTAAAGTGTGGTTTTATTTTCTCCATGAATTCTGAGTAGTTTTCTTTATCTTTCTTATTAAAATGATAAGTAATTAAGTGTTCGATGGAAGTTGTGGAGAGTATTGATCTTTAATGTTGGAAGAAGTTGTGATGATTTAAATCCATATACTTCATTTACTTCTTGATTTGGTCAATCCAGATGTTAAAATTTGTTGTGTGAACATGTAAGAAAGGGCTCGTATTGTCTCAGTCAACTTTAAATTAGCCAATGTTCTTTATAGAATCTCTGATAAGGGTAAAGAATAATATTGTTTCTATTTGGCACAACACATTTTGTATGCTTCCACAACTGAAATCTTATACTTATTACTGACTCATGATAAGGAGAAAGATATTTTCATATCAAGTACTTTTCTTTTACATAAACTAAAGTTATCTTTAGAAGTTTTATTATTTTATCAAAATATCAAACATACCAAAAAGTTGACTGAGACAATATCAGTCCGGTTCTTACATGTTCTCACAACAAATTTTATCATCTAGATGGGTCAGATCAACAAGTTAATGAAGTACATGGAATTAAATCAACACAACTTCTTCCAACATTAAAGATTAATACTCTACAAAACTTCCATCCATTACTTTAATTACTTATCATTTTAAGGAGAAAGATAAAGAAAACTATTCAGAATCCATGGAGAAAACAAAACTACACTTTAGTTTAAAAGTAGAAATCATTGTTAAACCAACAAGAAGTCTCGATTAAAACTAAAGGTAGTTTAAAAACAAAGATAAAAACTCATCTCAAATCCTCCACCAAACCGTTGAAGTTCTTTTAAATCTCTTCTCTCTTACAACACTCTTGACTCTCACAATAAAACTAAAAATAAAAAGGATAAAGCAAATTTTTGGTGCCTGAAAATCTCTCCAAATGTTCCTCTCGAAACTCACCCTCTTTAGCACTTTTCAAGACATTTCAAAAAGTCTCAACTTTCTTCTTTTATAAATCTCCAAGAGGTGTCTTGGTAACTCTTCAAAATGTGCCCCAATTTGATGTATTCTCCAAAGGATACCTCCTTTCTCAAGTCTTTTAATCATATTTTCATTTGTAGTGGTCATAATCACCCTCTTTAGCCAATAGGTGCCTCAAATGTCTCTTCAAAATTTAGCAAAATGAATTAAATCGTCAAATAACTGCCTCTGGCGCTTAAGCGCGGGGCCTCTGACGCTTAAGCGCGGGGCCTCCAGCACTTAGGCGTGGCCCCCTCTGTTTCACCAGCGCTTAAGCGCCGGATCTGATGCTCAGGCACCAAAATGCTTTTGCACCATTTTCACATTTGTACTCAAAATTTGATCATTTTTCACTCCTTTAAGCATTTTTCATCTTTTTACTTATATCTGAAAGAAAAACACACATACACCTTCCATTAAAGTGCAATATCTCAAAAATAGGTATAAAAATATGTCTAAAAACACTATATATTTTAGGAGTATCAAAATCCCCCAAACTTAAAATGGTAATTGCCCTCAAGTGACACTTCAATCTTTAAAAACCAAATAAGTATAATATGTAAATGAGTTTCTTTAGGAGTTACTAAAATTTAGATTTAGAAATATAGTAGTCCAATTTAGAAAAAATATTTAGTAAATGAGATCAACTTAAAGTTTAGAAATTTTTAATGTTAAGAAATATGAAAATATGAGTTCTTATCTAATTCAGAAATATTGTAGATTTTCCAAATTTAGAATTTAATCCTTTTATTATCTCTACTTAAAAATTTTTATTAAGAATAATTTTGCTTACCATATTATATCCTTAAGGTTAAGAGTTTCTCAAGTCTTATACTTTAAGAAAACCAAATGTGGAACCAATTTTTGATTAGACACTAATCCTCAAGCTTCTCCTCCCTTACTTTTCTTTTTCTTTTTCCTTTTCTTTTTCTTTTTCAGGCAAGGATTACCATATTTGGATAGGCCTTTAATGGTTTTGAATTTCACTTCTCCTTTTCTAAAGCAAAGTTCTGATATAAATCTTTTACTTATAAATATAATGATAGTTTAGAAAATTATTTTTAATAAAAGAAATTTAAGTATTAAAAATAAAAGTCTAAATTTCTAAATTCTTCAAAAATACAATTTTTCTTACTAAAGATAGTTACATTATATTTGGCATTTTCAACACTAAAGTTTTTTAATCGAAAGTTCTTCTTCATTACTCAGAATTTTAACTAACATTTCTGACTCTTTTCTATAACCAAGTTTTACTTCCCTAATATAACTTCATATACATGATCATTGCTCTTTTCAAATCAAATTCATTTGAAGCACATTTGAGAACAAATAAAATTCAAGTTTTGAAAATATTTTTCATTCCCCCCAAATTTAAATTTTTAGCAAGATTAAATAGTTTAGCAGTAGATATATATAAGAAGGAAATGAAAATTGAAATAACATGCTTACAGGAATTTTTATACCCTAATTATACAAGTGTAAAACTAAAAACATGAGTAAAATTAATTTTTGATCAATTTTCTATCATTTTCATTTTAATTCAGCATGTAAAGATTCAATAGACTTCTATGTAGTGAGTACAGATATAAAAACTAACAAACACACTAACTTTGATTTCTCAGTCTAAACATAACAACAAACACACTAACAAGATAAAAGAAAAATATAGGGTAGCAGTTTTCTAAAATTAAAGTTTAAAACTAAAGTTAGCGAGATTTTCAACTTTTCACAATACATAAAAATAAGTTCAATCCTAACTAACTAAAACACAATAATCAACACAGCAACAATTACTATCCTAGAATTTAAAACAAAATATTAACAAAACACAAATATCACAATAATAATTAAACAAAATAAAATTCTCACACATCACAAAATCCAAACAAGTNTTTAAACTAAAGTGTGGTTTTATTTTCTCCATGAATTCTGAGTAGTTTTCTTTATCTTTCTTANAGTCCATCACATATTACAAACATAAAAATAAAATCAGTCCTCCTCCTCATCATCATCAGAATCACCGCTATTCCAGACATTTGTAGGCTCATAATCAGGGTATATAGGATATGAAGGAAATTCCACTCCTTGGTTACCCTTAATTAAGCTTTCCAAAGATGAATGAAATTTCTCCTCATAATCACTTTTCCTTCGATTATACCCATCAATATGATCTGCAAAGCTTTCTAAATTTCTTACCTTATATGCAGTATAATTGATATTGTCCATCATCCTCTGCAATAATTGATTTTCAGTTTCAATAGACTCACCTCTAGAAGTATAATCTCGTGAGATAGATGGTCTAGATGTAGAAGCAGCAGAGGTAAAAGAAGCAGACATCGACATTCCATAACTCCATGAAAATCCTCCTCTCCGGCCAAAAATAGAATGCTCAGAATATGACTTCACATTTACACTTATAATTAGATTTAGAGGCAACAACACTTCTTCTCAGCTATCGTATCTCACTCCAGCCTACTCAAACAAAGAAAAGATCAAGGAAGCAAATCCCAGACCTACAGTAGTAGCGGCAATAGCAAAACTGATGATAGTCTGACAGATCAAAGCTCCAATATTGATAAGCTTTCCTTCCTTAATATAATAATTCAACGTTGCTCTCTCCCTCGTAACTTCACTGAGATGATTTGTCGGTAATTTACGAGTTGAAACAAAGTAGTGCCATGCCTTACATGGTGCACTTAACTTCAAAGTGGAAAAGTTAACTCTCCTCTCATTTGTGATTTTCCAGAGTCCTCTTCCAACAGTCAAATAGGAAATAATCTCGTCCAATTCCATCTCAATCGGACTATAATTTGCATAAGAACACAAATTATCAGGTGCTAAATGGTAGAACATATTGATTACCTCTAGTGAAAAAGGTACTAATTTTCCTCTAACCATGACTCGACCCTCTTCTGCTTCAGGGAGGTTTGCATAGAACTCCCAAACTAAAGAAATAACAGCCACAATAGAAAAATAGCAGAATCATTCCCATTGTCGACAAACGATTAAATATTCCATAGATCCACCTGAATTTTTAAAACATTGCTCAGGAATTAACTTTCGTGACTGTAGAGCATCACTATACCTATCCTGAGCTTTCAAACTCACAAACTTGCTTGAATCAAAGTGGGTCTTTCCTTTACTCCCCTTCATTCTTGGGGTCATTCTACAAATTTTACAAAATTCCACAATAACTTCAAAAACCAAGTCTAATCTACTAAACTTTACTCCTATAAGTATAAACTACACTTTCTATGCAATTTCCATAGATTTTTCCTCATTTTTCACCATGAATAGTGATTTTTGGGTTTCTTCAAATGTACTCAAAATACATGGTGAAAGTCCAAAATTTTAACATAGAAGTGAAGCACTTACCTTAAGAAATCCAAATCTAGCAAATTTTGCTCAAATCCACCAAGAAATCTTCAAGAAAAGGCTTGCTCTAGACTTCAAAATCGAGAACTCGAGAGGAAGAAAGTGACGGCAAGAGTTAAAATGGTGATTTTCTGAGTTATCTTTTACCTTTAACCGTTGTTGAACCGGTTTTCGTGAACCAGCGCTTAAGCGCGGATAAGTGGCACTTAGGCGCCTGCCTCTCAGGTTACATAGCGCTTAAGCACGAGAATGTGGCGCTTAGGCGCCAGTGCACTATTTTTTATATTTTTGAACTTAAGTAAAATGCACTATTAGCCTAAGTATACCACCCCTAAATGGTCTTATAATACTTAAATGACTATTTTTCTCTCCCTTAACTCTCCTCTTTCTCAAAATTCTCCTATATAACTAATTCGATTCGATGTTAAAATAACACTAAATTTTCACACAAACAAACACTTATATTCATGTATGAACTAGTACAAGTACATATAACACTTAATTCATATTCTAAATAGTCTCGGATGAGAAAATTTTTTTAAATACAAACACTTAACAAACATTCACAATTAAACATATAACATGCATAAACTCCAAAAGCAAGATTCAACACTAACACAAAAAATAATGATTTCTAACAAATAAACTGTAACACTGAACTTAATTCCATTCTTCATTTGTTGGGACAAATTTCGATCTTTCATTAGTCTCTCCTTGGGCATTCGGATTATAGAGTTAATAAAATGGACGGTGGTGACGAGCTCTGATACAATCTTCTTCAATCCATTTCTGTTTAAGATACATCGCCTTATTTGCTTCTTCTGTATAATTAATGTGACTAAATTGCATTTTTAATTGTTATCCAATATGCTCTAGATAGGCATTAACTTCATTTACCTTTGTCTCAAGTAAAGTCACGCTAGCCTCAATTTTGTTGATCTTTTCCGCTATTCCTTCAATACTAACGCCTAAGAAACCGCTATACATCTCTTGTGCACTTTGACTAATGAATTTCTTCCTCATGGCCTCTTACTTTTTTCTTTAAATCCATCTCCCATGAAGACATTTTCTCTAAATCTCTTTTTCTCTTAGACTTTATGGCTAAAAATGATTTTGGGGTAAAGTTCCATCACAAAACTCTTCTATTTATAGGCCCAAATGCTTCCAATAACTTCTAGGCACATTCTAAAACTACCTTGGCATGTTTAGACAACCAATTAGCGATTAAACCTTCTAGAACTTTAATTTCACACATGATTTATAACTCCCGTGCTTAAGCACCGAATATTGGTGCTTAAGCGCCAGTGCTCAGTTTTGCACCAGTCAACTTAACGTCCAAATTCTCATTCTAGCATGTCTAGATCACTAAATAAAGTCTTTAAATCATTACTAACACATAATAGTTTCAAATAAAATGCTACCCCAAATTTTCTTAATCACACATAAAACAATAATCAAAGAAAAACACATTAATAACTATGGCCCCTCCAACAAAGTGTTTGGTTTAACGTCGTTAGCCCGACGTAACCAGTTCTTATTCTGGTTGACCCAACATCATTTGATCGTTAAATTTACGGTGATCCCCTATAAAATAAGGTTTCAGTCTATGACAATTCACTTTAAATACTTTCTCAGTTTTAGGATCTTTAATATTCATAGCTCCGTAAGGATAAACTTTTATCACAACAAATGGGCTCATCCACCTACACTTAAGTTTTCTTGGAAATATAATCTTAACCTTGCATTATATAGCAAAACTTGTTTCCCTGGCTGAAAATTTTTAGTAAGAATCCTTCGATCATGCCACATTTTCAGCTTTTCTTTCTAAATCTTAGCACTCTCATAAGATTCATTCATTATCTCTTCAAGTTCAATTAATTGTAATATTTTTTTTTCACCGGCATCTTTTAAATTATAGTTGAACTCTTTAATCGCTCAATATGTTTTATGCTCAAGTTCAACTGGTAAGTGACAAGCTTTCTCAAACATTAGCCTATATGGGGACATTCATATAGGAGTATTGTATGCAGTCCTATAAGCCCACAAAGCATAGTCAAGTTTGACTGACCAATCCATTTTTGTTGGATTCACAGATTTTTCCATAATTCTCTTAATTTCTCGATTGGATAATTCAGCCAAACCACTTATCTGAGGATGATAAGCAGTAGCAATTCTATGATTTATATGATATTTCTTTAATAATTTCTCCATTATGGCATTTTTGAAATGACTTCCCCCATCAGTTATGATAACTCATGGCATCCCAAATTTACAAAATATATTTGTTTTCAAAAATTTTGCAGCACTTTGAGCATCACATTGAGGTAAAGCAACAGCTTCTATCCATTTGAATACATAGTCCACTACTAACAATATATATAAATTTCTGAAAGATGGTATAAATGGTTTCATAAAATCTAATCCCCAAACATTAAATATATCAACTTCTAGCATATAATTGAGGGGCATCTCATTTCTCCTAGAAATATTGCCTACTCATTAATATCTATCACAAGTTTTAATATAAGCATTAACATCTCTAAAGATAGTAGGCCAATAGAATCCAGATTGTAAAATTTTGTATGTTGTTTTATCAACGCCAAAATGTCTCCCAAAATTGAATTATGACATTTTTGGATAATTTCATAAGTCTCTTCTAAAGGTACACATCTTCGAATAATCAGATCATTTTCTTGTTTATATAACAATAGTTCATCCCAAAAATAAGTCTTAACTTCAGAAATAAATTTCCTCTTCTGTTGGTATGTCATTCCATAGGGTATAATATCATCAACAAGAAAGTTCACAATGTCGGCATACCACGGAACACGCCACTCATTAATACTGAATAATTTTTCATTTGAAAAATGTTCATTAATTTCTTTTTCAAAACAGAGTGATTTTTCTAACTCAAGCCTGGACAAATGATCAACAATTTGATTTTCAGTCTCATCTTGATCTATTATTATAAAATCAAACTCTTGCAAAAGAAGAATCCATCTTATAAGTCTTGTTTTAGCATCCTTCTTTTCCATTAAGAACTTAATATCATAATGATCTGTATGTACTACGCAATGAGTTTGAATTAAATATGATCTATATTTATCAAAGGCGTATATTATTGCTAATAACTCTTTTTTAGTTGTTGTATAATTAATTTGAGTTTCATTAAGAGTTTTACTTGCATAAAAAATTACTTTTAAAATTGTATCATATCTTTGTCCTAAAATAGCTCCAATAGCATAATCACTAGCATGACACATCAGTTCAAAAGGGTTTCCCCAATCTAGTGAAACTATAATTGGCGCAGTGACTAATATTTCTTTTAATAACTCAAAATTTTTTAGGCACTCTTCATTAAAAGAGAAAATTGCATCTTTCTTCAGAAAATGGCATAAAGGCTTAGCAATTTTTGAAAAGTCTTTAATATATCGTCTATAGAATCCAGCATGTCCTAAAAAAACTCCTAATTTCCCATACATTTGTTAGGTAAGGTAAATTAGCGATCACTTGAATTTTAGCAGGATCTACTCCCATACCATTTTCTGATATTTTATGTCCTAATACAATTCTTCCTACTACCATAAATTGACATTTTTCTCAATTAATGACTAAATTTGTTTCTTCACAGTGTTTAAGAACTTTTGATAAATGTTCTAAACATGAGTCAAATGAAGTTCCAAACACTGAAAAATCATCCATAAAGACTTCAATCCCTTTTTCAATTAAATCACAAAAAATTGTCATCATACATCTTTGAAATGTAGCAGGGGCATACATAAACCAAAGGGCATTCTTCTAAAAGCAAATGTACTATAAGGACTGGTAAAAGTTATTTTTTTTATCCTCAGGAGTTATTTGAATTTAGTGATAACCAGTATATCCATCCAGAAAATAAAAGTATTTATGCCCAACTAGTCTATCCTGNGACTTCAATCCCTTTTTCAATTAAATCACAAAAAATTGTCATCATACATCTTTGAAATGTAGCAGGGGCATACATAAACCAAAGGGCATTCTTCTAAAAGCAAATGTACTATAAGGACTGGTAAAAGTTATTTTTTTTATCCTCAGGAGTTATTTGAATTTAGTGATAACCAGTATATCCATCCAGAAAATAAAAGTATTTATGCCCAACTAGTCTATCCTGCATTTGATCTAGAAAGGGTAATGAAAAATGATCTTTCCTTGTGGCAAGATTTAATTTTATATAATCAATACATATTCACCACCCTGTGACTTGTCTAGTAGGTATTAATTCATTATGTTCTTTCACAGTCATAGTTACTCCTCCTTTCTTAGGAACACACTGAATTGGACTAACTCATGCACTATCTAAAATAGGATAGATAATTCTAGCATCTAACCACTTTAAAATTTCTTTCTTTACTACTTCTTTCATAACAGGATTCAATCTCCTTTAAGGATTAGCCCTAGGTTTGCAGTTCTCTTCCATATGAATTCTATACATACAAATTGAAGGACTGATTCCTTTAATATCAGCTATTGTCCATCCAAAGGCTTTCTTAAAAATTTTCAAATTTTTCATCAATCTTTCTTCTTCTTCCATCGTTAACTTTGAGGAAATTATAACTGGTAAAGTAGAGGAATTACCTAAAAAGGCATATTTTAAATGATTAGGAAGTAACTTCAACTGAAGTTCTGGAGGGTTTTCTATTGAAGGACCAAATAATTTATCTTTTTCTATCGTGTCCAAAATTTCAAAACTTCCTCAAACATAGTTTGATTCTTCCTTAAAAAGATCTTCACATTGATCTAATTCCTCTTCTTGCTCGTGTTCCAAATCTTTTACTTTAGATTTTTCTTCATAATTAGTTTTGAAGTGGCATAAACTCAAATATTTTATAACATCCATTCTATAACATTCATCATCTTTACCTTTTGCAGGATACTTCATTGATCTTGAAATATTAAAAGTAACAGTTTAATCATTGATGCGCATTGTTAATTCATCTTTCTACACATCTATCATTGCTCTTCATGTGGCTAGGAAAGGTATCTCTTTATCTTCCTCCATATCCAGCACAATGAAATCTACAAAAAAGATAAATTGATCCACTTTCACCAGGACATCTTCTATTATAACTCCTTTAGGGTATGTTATCAAAAGATCTGCTAACTGCAGAGTTACAGTAGTAGGGGTTATTTCTTTTAATACCAATCTTTTAAATATTGATAATAGCATGAGGTTATTGCTTGTACTTAAATCACATAAAGCTTTACCATAAAATTTGTCTCCTATCTAACATGGAATTGTAAAGCTACCAAGATCTTTACACTTTTCTGAAAGCTTTTTCAGAATTATAGTAATGCAGTCCTCACTAAGTGCAATAGTCTCATTATCTTCAAAATTCTTTTTTCTGTTGAGAATATCCTTCATAAAATTTACATAGCTTGGCATTTGTTCTAAGACTTTAGCAAATAGAATATTAATTATAAGCTTCTTAAAAATTTCCTAAAATTTTTAAATTGCTTATCCAACTTCTGTTGACAAAGTCTCTGAGAAAATGGAGGGTGGTGGTTTTTCCAAATCAATTTTCAGCAGAGAAATAGGTCTTTCAGAATCTTTTGGAGCACCCTGTTTTGATTCTTCAATTTCTTCTCTCTCTACTTCAATTTCTTTTTTAACCCTACCTTCCAACTCTATTCCGCTTCTAAGTTGAACAGCTTTTACTTGCTCTTTATTCTGGTATTTAGGATTTGTTTTAGTATTACTATGAAGTATTCCTTAGGATCTATTACTTAATGAATTTATAATTTGTTCAAGTCTCAATATTTCTAATTGTAGCTCCTTGACTTTGTAACTAATTTCTCATTTGTAACACCACTTTCTTCTATATATAACTTCTTCTCCTTAAATTTTGGATTACTGTTGAAACTTGGAGGATAAATAAATTTATAATTATTATTCTCTTGGTTGTTCCAATTTTTCAATTGGTTTACTTGATTGTTCCCCCATTGCTGATTATTACTACCCGTAGTATTATTCCAATTGAAGTTGGCATGGTTCTTCCAACCTGGGTTATAATGATTTGAATATGGGTTATTCGGCTTCTTATTTATGGAATTCAAAGTTTCTAATGATGCTTGGAAATCTACCATTTGGCCTAATGAATTCTCTTCAATCATAGAATAGGTTGAGAAAAATTCATTCCAAATTGGTCTAACTTCCTTGAAATTGCAGTAACTTGATTTGCTAACATAGTAAATGCATCAGATTCATGAATATTGGCAACTTTCTTTGGATTCACCTTCTCAGATGGCCATTGAAAATTATTGGTAGCCACTTTTTCAATTAAAGCATAAGCATCATGAAATGGTTTTAACATCAATGAACCACCAGCAGCGGCATCAATAATAGATCTAAGAGACCCGGCTAATCCATTATAAAAAGTTTACGATAATAGATCTAAGAGAACCAATTAATCAATTATAAAAGGTTTGAATTATTAACCAATCTAGTATAGCATGGTGTGGACACTTTCTTAAGAGTTCTTTAAATCGTTCTCATGCTTCATAAATAAATTCCCCTTCAAACTGATTAAACGATGTAATATCATTTCTAAGCTTCGCAGTTTTTATGGTGGAAAATCTTTAGCAAGGAATTTTTGTGCTAAATCACCCCAAGTTCTCGTAGATCCAGGTGCTAACAAATTCAACTATTTTAGCTTTATCCCCAAGTGAGAAAAAATAACCTAAGTCTTATGACATCATCTGATACACCATCGTATTTAAATGTAGTGCACAATTCTAACCTAGTCTTATGGCATCATCTGATACACCATCGTATTTAAATGTAGCACATAATTCTAGAAAATTGGCAAGATGTAAATTTGGATCTTCAGGCTAACGAATTCAACCACATCTTAGTTTTATCCCTCAGTGAAAAAGGAAATAACCTAAGTTTCACGAATGTAACCATATTATAGTTTTATCCCTCAGTGAGAAAGGAAATAATCTACGTCTTATATCAAATTCAACCACATCTTAGCTTTATCCCTCAATGAGAAAAGAAATAACCTAAGTCTTATGATTGATAAACCATCATATTTAAATGTAGCAAATTCTAGAAAATTAGCAAGATGTAAATTTGGATCTTCAGTTGGTGATCCCCCAAACTGATTTTTTGATACTATTTGGATAATAGCGGGTTTAAGTTCAAATGAATTAGCCACTATAGTAGGTTTTTGAATACTACAATGAAGTTCATCTACCGTAGGGTTGGCATAATCTTGTAAAGGTCTAAGTTCTTGATGAATTTCATCATTTTGATCATTTTGGTTTGTCATTTCTGTAATTTTTTTAGATTTTTCAAAACTTTTATTTTTTTTTTCTTTTTTTGATTTTTTTAACAGTTCTTTCTAATTCAGAGTCGTAGGGTACTAGTCCTTCAGATCCTGAACTACGCATACACAAACATAAAATAAAATACACAAAAAATAAAATACTATAATAATATATTCCTACAATAAATCTTAAAGTTTAAATAAGACTTTCTAAAATAGAAATTTAATTTCAATTAATTTTTAAATTCTCCGGCAACGGCGCCAAAAACTTGATCTCGATATTTTTTATATGTAAGGATTTATGAAGTTGACACCACTACTTAAAGATTTTAATCTCAGGCAACGGCGCCAAAAACCTGATTCTGACTTACTGTTTATATGCACAGTCTAACAATGTCTTTGATGATATTTTTTGGTTATGCATCCTTACTTTGCAACAGAAGCAAAAACTTGATCCTGAAAAAAATAAGAATTTAACTTTTTAATTTATATATATATATATTGGGATACTACCCAAGTATATGTATCGTTGTCAAGTAATATAGGACTTTTTGATCAAGCCCTGAATATCGAACCGACAAAGAATTTTGCAATATGCACTATTAATCAACAAAATTTCTATTTTAAAAAAGACAATTACTTAAACTATAAATATTTTTACAGTAGGAGAAATTCAAATCTTTTTGGTATTTTTGATATTTTGACAAAACAATAAAACTTATAAAGATAACTTGAGTTTATGTAAAAGAAAATTAATTGATATGAAAATATCTTTCTCTTTATCATGAGTCAGTAATAAGTATAGGATTTCAGTTGTGGGAGTATGTAAAATGTGTTGTGCTAAATAGGAGCAATATTATTTCTTACCCTTACTAGAGATGTTATAAAAAAAATTGGCTAATTTAAAGTTTGAATAGTTCTAAAGACTGGTAGGCAGGGAAGATACCAGCTCTCACTCTAGAGTTTTCTTGATTCTCTTCACCTGAGGGCTAACATCTCATATTAGAACCTAACCTCTCACTCTAGAGTTACCTCAATTCCCTCCCACTGGGGCTAACATCTCGTATCAGAACCTAAACAATAAACTTTAACCTGTCACTTTAAAGTCCTCTAACTCTACACCCTTCAATGAATATTTCCCTATTTATTGCACTCAATCATATGAACAACCTGTCACTTTAAAGTCCTCTAACTCTACACCCTTCAAAGATTATTTTCCTATTTATTTACACCCTGTCACTTTAAAGTCCTCTAACTCTACACCCTTCAATGAATATTTCCCTATTTATTTGCAGTCACTCACTCTAGAGTTCCCTCAATTCCCTCCACCTAAGGGCTAACATCTCGTATCATAACCTAACAATAAACTAAGTTGGGGGCTTTAACTTGTCACTTTAAAGTCCTCTAACTCTACACCCTTCAATGAATATTTTCCTATTTATTTGCACTAACTTTAAAGTCCTCTAACTCTACACCCATCAATGAATATTTCCCTATTTATTTGCACTCAATAATAACTCTAACTCTACACCCTTCAAAGATTATTTCCCTATTTATTTGCACTGAATCATATGAATTACATTCTCATTCATACAACCTCAAGTGATTCTTTCCAATTGTTGACTGAGACAATACTAGTCCGGTTCTTACATGTTTTCACAACAAATTTAACATCTAGATGGGCCAGATCAAGAAGTAAATGAAGTGCATGAAATTAAATCATCACAACTTCTTCCAATATTAAAGATTAATACACTCTACAACTTTCATCCAACACTTTAATTACTTATCATTTTAAGGAAAAAAGATAAATAAAACTACTCAGAATCCATGGAGAAAACAAAACCACACTTTAGTTTAAAAGTAGAAATCATTGTTAAACCAATAAAAAGTATCGATTAAAACCAAAAGTAGTTTAAAAACAAAGATAAAAACTTATCTCAAATCCTCCACCAAATTCTTGAAGTTCCTTCAAATCTCTTCTCTTTTACAACGCTCTTGACTCTCACAATAAAACTAAAAACAAAAAAGATAAAGTAAATTTGTGGTGCCTGAAAATTTCTCCAAATGTTCCTCTTGAAACTCCCCCTTTTTAGCACTTTTCAGGACTCTTCAAAAAGTCTCAAATTTCTTCTTTTATAAATCTCCAAGAGGTGTCTTGGTAACTCTTCAAAATGTGTCCCAATTCGATGTATTCTCCAAAGGATGCCTCCTTTTACAAGTCTTTTTATCATATTTTCGTTTATAGTGGTCATAACCACCCTCTTTAGCCAATAGGTGTCTCAAATATCTCTTCAAAATTTGGAAAAATGAATTAAACAATCAAATAACCTCCTCTAGTGCTTAAGCACAGGGCTTCCGGCGCTTAGGCACGGCCTTCTCTGTTTCACTGGCGCTTAAGCGCCGGATCTAGAGCTTAGACGCCAAAACTCTATTGCACCATTTTCACATTTTTTCTCCAAATTTGATCATTTTTCACTCCTTTTAGCATTTTTCATCTTTTTACTTGTACCTAAACGAAAAACACATAAATACCTTCCATTAAAGCGCAATATCTCAAAATTAAGTATAAAAATGTATCTAAAAACACTATATATTTTAGGTGTATCAAAATAAGACTCGTGATTGTTCTAAATATTCCCTAATAGTTATTATTTATCCATCTACTGTGAACTTTACTGAAATGTGGTAGATGGATAACACATTCATGAAGCTGTTTAGCAACGATCGACCAAAAATGACACTATAGGTTAGGGGTGAATCCTCAATCAAAAAATCTTCTTTTTTGGAGAATTACTTCTCTCCCTCGTCCTCAGGTGACTTTCAATGGCATTACACTCAACGCCTCATTATTTCGCTGAAAAAAACAAAAAGTGGGTCAGTTGGCGCTACCATCCAATCAACCCAAAGATTAAGCATATCGAACACTTACTTGAGCAAAATGTTAATAGAGTTGCCAGTGTCGATGAGAATACTCTCCCACAAGGATGCTACTGATTATCCAAGGAACAACTGTGGCCTCGTCGTAAGTGTTTCCCTGTTATGGAAGATTGACGTCTATGAATGTGATGGGAGAACAACCTCCTCTCCTCTGCATGGATGGGAGACTAAACGACTAACCCATCCTAGCCCTATTTTGGTAGCTATGTTGAGGGTCATGTATTCCTCTTGGAATAGCCGTGATTATTCCATGGACATGGATGACATTCATCTGGATGGGCTTAGGCAGGGTCTCCAGTGCTGACGCTTTCCCATGTCTCTGACCCGGAGTCTCTGGGCCACAAACTCCTTCAACTTCCCTACCTCGATCAACTCCTCAATAACACATTGAAGGTGTTTACATTTCTCTTATCATGGTCGTGATCCTGATGATATTTTTAGTAATTCCTCACATCTTAGAGAAAACCTCCGGCTCTTATCGGCTCGGGTTCCTTAAAGTATTCTTTATCCTAGTTCGAGTACACAATTTGTGCCACTAACACCATCAAAGGGGTAGCGGTCAAGAACTCGTAGTCTCCGTATGGCTGTTCATAACATTTTGTCAACCTCTCATACTATCATGTCGGCAGCTGATCTAAATTTCTTGTCTCATCACCGTGCCGATTCTACCGTTTGTTCTTTCCATTCTATGATAGGACTGGCCATCTTCAAAACATCATCAGATGGGCAATATGTGTTCCTCTCATGGCCTCAACCAGCCGATAGAGGGAGTGCTCTTCTGGGAATGACACCCTTTTGGTTCTTGATTGAGGGTACTTTCCTTCACCAACATGTGTTTTTTTGGGCTCTCTCCAATAGCTTGACCAAATCTTGGGTTTCATTAATGCTAAGGTCATAAGAAAACCTCTCAGACCACAAGCTTTACCTCATGGAGGCTATGGTCGTGTCAACCCTAAAGTCTTTCACCTCCAACATCTCCCTCTGGAAGCGTGTGATGAATGTGTGATGACACTCGTGTTAACTCTACCTGAGTTTCCTCAAAGAATGCATGCTTTTGGTTGGTTTATGAGCACTGGAAATTAGTGCTATAAAAAACCTTTAAAAAATAAATTTACTGATGCTCCAAGTTAAAAGTGCATGGAACCACTTCAAGGTTGATGACCTCAAAGTGGTGAAAACAGAGGGCACTTGAATTCTTCTAAGATCTTGAGTAAACACACGACCAACTCAAATTCATTGATATGGTAGATGGGATTTGACTTCCCCTTGCAAGCCTCCAAGAACAAAAATTTGATTTTTTCTGGGGGCTCAGTTTTAGATACTTGGAAAGAGAAAGGATTTTCTAACTGACGTGGCACCTCAGTGAGCGCTAACCACTCCCTTTCCACCTTGTATAAATATTGTACTGTCTTGATACTACGAGTCGTCGACCCCTTCAGAACAGTTGTCCATCTTCCTCTCGTCGTTGTGTGCCAGCGCCACCTCTTGTGATTGGTTATATTCTTATGGGGCCTAATTTTTTTTCAGGGTTGTGTCAGCCCTCAGGAATTCAAAGATCTTGCCTGACACATGCCCCATGGTTTTAGTTCTCATCACGTTCATTTCTCTCTGCATACATTCCTCGATGTTATCTCGTTGGTGATATGTGTTAGCTACTACTCTTTGGTCAATTCCTTCTCTTTGTGATCGTTGTACTTCTCTTCTTGTTGACGACATGACTCTATGCTCACTGCACCTTTTAGAATCTTGAATCCATATCTATCTAGAAGACAAGCCTAAGGAATACAGCGTTGAAAGTTGAGAGAGAAAAAGAGAAAAAGAGAGAAATAACACATAAATGAATAGTAAATTTGCATGACCTTTATTCATGAAATGAACTCCCTATTTATATTCGGTCATCGTACAATTACACACTGTACCTCTAAAGTACATAAGTATGACAGGGGTATCTCACTCCATAAATATGGTCGGTGGGGCCCATGAATGTGGTCGGGCGGCCCTCAGATCGAGCAGCTGTGAGGCTGAGGCAGTTGGGTTGGATGGACATCAAGTCGGATGGCCATGAGGTCGAGCAGCTATTAAGCCAAATGGCTATCAATTCGGTTAGTTGTGAGGCCTGGCGACCATTAGGTTGGGCGGCTTCTTACTGACAATCCATCAACCGCTATGGAACTGGTGGATCTACTATACTTTTTTGGTATTTAGGGGATGGAGGGTGTCAGGTTCATTCAACTGGATCTAGTCTGATAGATTATTCAAGGTTGATCTACCCTTTATCCGAATGGGGTGCACCATCTTCCTGGTACGCATGGGCTGTCCAACTGAGCATATTATCCTAGGTCCCTCTTGGTAGGCCCCGCGGGCCAAGTCACCTTTTCCGCCATCCACTAGATGTCTTCGTGATTCATGCTCACACATTTTCCGATGTACATGGTGGTAAACCCGTTAAATTGGATTTAGTCAAACCATATTTATTGAATCCACAATTGACACGAACGCACTCGTAAGCCATGACGGAATAAATCACTTACATCTTTTTGCGAATCGAACTGAGCAAATCTGGATTTACGTCAGAAAGTAGGCAAACCAAAGAATATTCAATTTAACAGAGCATAAGATTTAATCTTATTTATAATGAAAATATGCACTTGAATTTTCTTAAATTTCCCAACGTTGTTCACATCAATTTATGTGACATTTGATTTTGCTGAAAGGCCAACATTTTTATGGTTACATCATGTCAAATTATATAATCAATTCTGGTGCAAAATAATTATTTAAAATTTATTCATAAAAAACTAATTATTCATTAAACCTTGCTCTTCCAATCAATTCTGGCTTAGTCCATTTTGAGCTCTAGCAAGCATAAATTTTGCTGGTTGCAACCCACTGGAAGGAAAAAAAGTTAATTTGTTTATTTTCCATCACATCTTTTACAAAAACAACTGTATTTTTTTATTAAAAATAAATATCAAAACAAATAAAAAATAAAGTAAATTATAACTCTCAACGGCAATCAAATATATTTATGATAGCAAGACTTTCTTGTGTACTTGACCATGACAGTTAAGAGACTGAGCGAAATAAACAAATTTAAGATGCAAACTTAAGTGTATTTTGGCAGCTTATGCGTTTTCAAAACACTTAAAACAGTGTTTTCACACCAGTGGCATCTTTCTGGCAGTGGTCTGGTTTTTCAAAAAAAATAAAAATTTGTAATAGCCGCCGCACCTAGCTTATCAGTAGATTATTTTTAATCAGCTTATTAACAGATTATCTAATAAGCTGCAGCTGCCCCAGACAGACCCTCAGCTTATTTCTTCTCTTTCTAATGTGCATGAGCTCATTTTCAAAGAATTATTCTGATAAAAAAAATGTAAAAATTAATTGAGGTGGATTAAGACCATTTTGTCAAAAAAATATATACATTAAGCTTCAATATAAATTTAGACTTTGGAGCACAAATAATAACTAATGAGAAATGTATAAAACGTTGCAATAAACTCAGACAGAAATAATAAATGATGAGCAATGACATCTAACGGCAAGACAGTCAGTCACATGGCTGTGCTCCTTAATTGCGCCAGTGGCATATTTTGAAAATTTGAAACGAGGAGAGTTTGTGCTTACAGAGAATTGGGTAAAACTAAGATTGGTTTCAGCAAAGCTCATTCTCATCACCTGTATATTTTCTGATGTCAATGTTTCCTTCAATTCCAGTCCTCTCAAATAACTTCGTAATTGTAACATAAAGAGCAGGAAGATTTACATAATATATGTAGATATCATAAATTTCCTTAAAATTTTAGTAATTTATTAAGTTTTTAATTTAGTAAGTTGATGCATAACCTTACATCTTAATTTATTGTTAAGTGTTATGATAGAAAATAATTTATTCCTGTAAGAGATTATGATGAATAAATTATTTTTTGAGAATTACGGAGATATTTCTTTTCCTATTTTATATTTATTTTTTTGGATTAAGAATTATTTGTTTTCCTATTTTATGTTATTTACTTTATCTCCTAATAATTAATATGAATTGATTATTGGAAATATGGTGTGATATATCTTTCATTTCATATCATTTCTTTTTTATTATTTTTCCTATTATAGGATTCTTGTAAGGGTTATTTATACCCCCGTTCATATCAATAAAACAATCAAGTATTTCACTTTATTCCGTATTATTCGGAATTTCAACATTGTATCAGAGAAAACATGATTATGAGTCTTATCATCTCCTCTTCCACGTTGAAAACCTCATATATCTTCTTTCTAGGCTGAAACATATGGCAGACAAAACTCAAAATTCAGCAAAGTTTGGATCTAGCAAATTCGATAATCCGAACAACCCCTTTTATTTTCACTACTCAGATCAACCCGGTCTCGTGCTCGTTACGCAACCGCTGAATGGAGAAAACTACAATACCTAGAGTCGTGTCATGTTAATGGCTCTCAGCATCAAAAACAAAGAAGGTTTCGTCAATGGCACCGTCAAAGAACCACCAGAGACGTCCGCCGCAAAACTTCAACAATGGAGGCACTGCAAAAACCCTGTCAAGGCATGGTTGTTTAATTCAATTCCAAAAAAACAATGGAGCAAGTATAATATATAATGAGAGTGACCATGAAATCTGGCTTAACTTGAATGAACGTTTTTCTCGTCCCAACAGCGTTCATATTTTCCATGTCGAAGAAGCCATCCACGATTGCAAGCAAGGCGATATGACAGTTGGAGCTTATTACACCAAGCTCAAAAGCCTATGGGATGAACGTGACACCCTCTATAACATTCTTAGATGCAAGTGTGGTGTCATGAAGGAAGTGATGTAGTTTCAGGAAAACCAAAAAACCATGAAATTACTCATGGGGCTTAATAAAAGATACACTGGTATAAGAGGGCAGATTTTGCTCATGGATCCCCTTCCCAATGTCAGCAAGACACATTTTCTCATGCTCCAAGAGGAAAGTAGTGCGGGATGAACAATGTAAGTGCACCACAGCTTGAAGCTTTGGCTTTTGCCATAAAGAATAATGCACGGAAACCATAGAAAGTTTTCACGTCTAAAAATCCTTATTTAAAGTGTGGAAAATATGATAAAATTGGGCATACTTCAGACACATGTCTAGCACATCTCAAATGTGATTATTGTGGATGGCAGGGACACACCATCAATGACTGTAGGAAGCTGCAAAGAGTCAATCCAGCTGTCAACAAACCTGGATGGAAAAATTTTGCTCCCAAAGCCAACCATACAGATACCACTACATCGACGAGTCCTGCACCATTCACCCTTACAGCTGATACACCTAGAATAAATAGTATTTTTAGACACATTTTTATATCTATTTTTGAGATATTGTGCTTTAATGGAAGGTATTTTTGTGTTTTTCTTGCAGATACAAGTAAAAAATGGAAAATTTTGCTAAAGGAGTGAAAAATGATCAAATTTGGAGCAAAAAGGTGAAAAATTGTGCAAAAGAGTTTTTGCGCATAAGCGTTGAGACCCAGCGCTTAAGCGTCAGTGGCCGTTACTAGACAAGTAAAATTGGTTTTCACAAATTTTGAAGAGGTTTTGGAGGCACCCATTCGCTTAATAGGTGGTTGTAACCACTATGGACGAAAATTATCATGAAAGGATGCGTCTCTTGGGCAAATACATCAAATCAAGACACATTTTGAAGAGATCCCAATACACCTCTTGGAAAACTATAAAAGAAAGATGAGAGGACTTAGAAAAGAGTCCTGAAAATATAAGCAATTTTTGAAAGTTCTTCTCTGAGGAGCTAGTTTGGAGAGATTTTCAGAAACTACTTTTTATTTACTTTATCCTTTTTGTTATTTTATTTTGAGTGATTGTAAAAGATAAGAGATTCAAAGGAACTTCAAGAGTTTGGTGGAAGACTTGAGATAAGTTTTTATCTGTTTATTTTAGACTACTTTTAGTTTTAATTGAAACTTGTTGGTTTGACAATGATTTCCTCTTTTAAACTAAAGTGTGGTTTTGTTTCCTTCGTGGATTCTGAGTAGTTTTCTTTATCTTTCTTCTTAAAATGATAAGTAATTAAGTTTTGGATGGAAATTGTGGAGAGTATTGATCCTTAATGATGAGGAAGTAATATTGATTTTACATGCACTTCATTTACTTCTTGATTTGGCCAATCCATATGTTAAAATTTATTGTGAGAACATTAAGAACCGGGCTGGTATTGTCTCAATCAATAATTAGAAAGAATCACATGAGGTTGTATGAATGAGAATGTAGTTCATATGATTGAGTGCAAATAAATATGGAAATATTCATTGATGGGTGTAGAGTTAGAGGACTTTAAAGTGACAGGTTAAAGCCCCCAACNTTAAAGCCCCCAACTTGGTTTATTGTTTTAGGTTCTGATACAAGAATGTTAGCCCCCAGGTGGAGGGAATCGAGGGAACTCTAGAGTGAGACCTAGTATCTTCCATGCCTAGCCGGTCTTCAGAACTATTCAAACTTTAAATTAGTCAATGTTCTTAATAGCATCTCTAGTAAGGGTAAAGAATATTATTAAAACTTTAAATTAGCTAATGTTCTTTATAGCAACTCTAGTAAGGGTAAAGAATATTATTGCTCTATTTGACACAACACAATTTGCATACTTCCACAACAGAATTCCTATACTTATTACTGATTCATCATAATTAGCCAATGTTCTTTATAGCATCTCTAGTAAGAGTAAATAATATTATTGCTCCTATTTGACCAACACAATTTGCATACTTCTACAACAGAATTCCTATACTTATTACTGATTCATGATAAGAAAAAAGATATTTTCATATTAAATATTTTTCTTCTACAAAAACTTTAGTTATCTTTTTATAGTTTTGTTAAAATATCAAAAATACCAAAAATATTTAAATTTTAAATTCCTGCAAAAATCATT
>JXCR01119620.1:104505-151305 GCA_002079205.1 Phalaenopsis hybrid cultivar | reverse complement strand
AACAACCCATCAGCAAGGAAGAAGATGGGATCTCAAGGGAGGCAGGTAGTGCAGGAAGCTTATCTCAAGCAGCACACCTACGGTAAGCTGGCAAAGGTCATAGCCAAGTGCTTGAACGTCAAACAATAACGTTATCTGAATTCCTCAGAATTATTTTCATGTCTTTTGGAGAAATTGCTCACACAAATATAAGCTCAATTCGTGGTTTCTAAACTCATTCATTTTCGAAGCTGTCACACGGGTCCGAACCGTGTATGTTATGGGCCCAAATTGCCACGTGACTCCGTGTTATTGGACACCCCTGATGCAAATTTACATCAGATGTCCTGTTGCAATAATTTCTCGTCACACGGACAAGATTAATGAAGGAAGGCGATGGTGGCATTGTTTCTTTTGGCAAATATATATATTTTAATGTATTTTCATGTCAAAAATATGCTGCAGGAGTATGTGGTGTGGAACTGGTTTTATGAATGTCTTGTGGGGGGAACGTTACATGTACCTGCACTTTATGTTGACGAACTAAAAATTTGAATGAAAAATAATTGTGGCATCGTAACGGTCTCCATAGCCCGTCATGCACCCATGCGAGTAATGAAAATTAGAGCTTGAGGGGATTTTATTGTTTTTTTATTTAGTTATTTTTTAATATATTTATTTTTTTCACTTTTTTTTATTTTTATTTTTGCAAAATTAAATCGATTTATTTTGAATTTTTAGATGCTTTTGGGTATTTCAAAAATGATTATTATTGCTGCAGGCTGCTGAAGTAATAGTAATTTGGCCAAACATATTTAGCTATTTAAAATTCAATAAATATAAAAATGAAATGTATTTTAAATGCTCCAAATGTAT
Organism: Phalaenopsis hybrid cultivar; assembly: GCA_002079205.1. Taxonomy (NCBI): domain Eukaryota; kingdom Viridiplantae; phylum Streptophyta; class Magnoliopsida; order Asparagales; family Orchidaceae; genus Phalaenopsis; species Phalaenopsis hybrid cultivar. The sequence goes on along the minus strand of JXCR01119620.1, from coordinate 150,450 downwards.
TTAATTTTAGCATATATTATAAACATTCTCAAGAAAATTAAAAAAAAAAAAGAGATCGAAAGCAAGATTGTGGAAATTGGACTAGAAATCAAACCAGAAGAAAGAAATGTTTAAGGTTCATTGGTTTAATCGATGATGAACTTGATGAGATGATAAAATGTAAATTTGTTTAAATATGACATAAATGATATATTTAAAAAAATTAACCAGCAGAATATAAAATAAATACAAAAAATATTTAAATAAAAAGCAACCCAATAATTTTATAAAATATTTTAAATTTTAATAATTAATTCTAAAAATTTTAAATATGAAATATAACGGTTATATATATATAATGAATAGAAATTAAATATTGTGAGAATTTAAAAGAAGTAAAATATCTAAGACACGTAGTTGTTTTTGCCTTCCAGACCGAATCTACTCGAGGCACTGAGGGGATTTTTGCCCAGTGTATTATCATCTTCTCTCACAAAACTTCATTTAAATATATTATTACCTTGCTTGACTCTATTTCTACTGCCTTTCATCTCCATTGGAAATTCCCTCATGCATAACCCTCCTACAATTCCAATGCCATATAAATAATAAGCATAGAACCGGTTCCCTAGCCCAACGTTTGAACCCCGGTTCCGACCGGCTCACACGCAAAAATGATTTCTACTTGGTCCAGATCGGACTGGCCACGGGTTCACGGTCCAACCGGTCGAACCAGCCAATCCGGTCTAGTTTTCTAAACCTTGGGTAAATGTAAACCCAAATTAAAAAGTTACTTGGATGATGCTTTTGATGAGTGTGACGNCTCATGCATAACCCTCCTACAATTCCAATGCCATATAAATAATAAGCATAGAACCGGTTCCCTAGCCCAACGGTTGAACTCCGGTTCCAACCGGCTCACACACAAAAATGATTTCTACTTGGTCTAGATCGGCTTGGCCCCCGGTTCACGGTCGAACCGGTCGAACCAGCCAATCCGGTCTAGTTTTCTAAACCTTGAGTAAATGTAAACCCAACTTAAAAAGTTACTTGGAAGATGCGTTTGATGAGTGTGACAAATAATTTATGTTTAATTTGTAGAGCAATGTTTGTAACTTTTTGAATGGAACACATATTTGGTAAGTGCTACAAATGGGTAAATGAATTGCTAAGTATTCTAAGAGACATAATCAACTTGTTCCTTTGAATATAAGCGAAACAAAAAAAATCTCAATGGAGTACATAGTATATCTTTTTTGTATAGCATGCTAAAAAGAGTGACTTAACAGGTTCCTTATAATTTTTGTTACATGAAATATACATAACCTTTGTAAGTGTACAAATTCTTTTTATCATACATTATCATAAATGTCATTTTCTTCCTTCCACATTTTTTTAATAAAAACAATTTGAGGCAACTTGTGGTGTGTGCAAACATATAAATCATATGTAGTTAGTCGAGTTAAGTTAATAAAAATTTTCATATTTGAGTTGCCTCGATCACTTTTTTAAAGTATCTATTAGTTGAGTTCATCGCTTATGTGAATGGGCATCACCAAAGCCTTTCATTTTTAAGGGGGCGGCCATCAAGACTTATTAGCAAGAATGGACTCACATGTAACTTGATGCAAATTTAAATTTTTGCCTTGGACTTTTGACACCAAAGATTTTAGCATGACATTTAGCTAGAAGATGAAACCCTTTAGTGTTGAGACCTTAAGAATAATTAAAGTAGTCTATAAACTATAGGAGTAATGTAAGCCAAATCTTGTGAATAAAAACTAAGAATTCTATGGAGCAAGTTTGCATAAATACGATAACTACAAAGTATAAATCACAAGAATCTTAATACAAAATATAATTTTAAATAATGAACATGAATGAATACCAAGTGACCCATGTCGGTGATGAGAATTGACTGTCAAATTTTAATTCCTTGAACTTCAATAAAATTAAATGAATTATGTTTAAGAAATAGTTGAAATCTTTTAACAATTTCCAAAAGGGCTTTTATAGGGTATGGGTGGTAGTGATAAATACAAGTACACTGTAAAAGCTAGGCAAAAGAAAATGCTTTATCATTTGTTGTAAGAAATATAATAAATAATAGTTATTTAAGGATACCTTATATTTTAGACATGATATGCCTATCATTTATATAACCCACGATAATCAACTTCATCTACTTTTCCTTCTTATTTTCTATTTAACTATAACTCTGTACAAATAAAACTCTTTAAATTTCCTCCACTTTGATGAGTACTTCAATTGAGTTATGAAGATGTCTATAGTCCTTCATGTTGTGATTGTGGTGTGTTCTTCATGAAAACATAATATTATTTTAAATATCAAATTTGCATTTAAAAAAAATTATGTTGTTCAAAAAAATGCATTCTTTATTTTTTTACCAACTTTACAAAAGAAACTTATTAAGGAGCATGAGTGATGTTTCTGGTGACTGATTTATTTCTTTGTGAGCAACACACTAATGATTTCCATCATTGAATATAGTACTCAGGTAGTAAATATGACAGCTGATTTTGGCGATGATTATTATAGATTTTATTTTTGGTTAAATTGAAGTTATCTTTTTTTTTGTTGTTGGCATTAAGATTATGATATTCCTCCTTATTATAAATTTTTTACATTTAATTTGTTTTTTGTGAGTTCTGGCATTTTGTGAGCATAATTAATTGTTTTAATCCCAAAGCATTCAAAAATGATCATTCTTTTAGCTGCATGTTAGCATGATAAGGGTGATTAAAGATTTTATATCTTTCACATTTAACATCTCTTGTTGTAGTTGAATGCTAAATCTTTCCAATGACTCCTTGAGCTCTTCTTGATGTGGCCTAAAAAATTTCAATAACTTATAGGTAATAAATACTTAACTGATGAAAATTTTCTTAAATTTAGTGAAGAACATTATTACTCTAAAACAATAAGTGTTAGAATCATTTGAGACGTCATTACTTAAAAGTAATAAATAATAAGTGGCACCTCTAGACATTATTAATGTGCAACATGGAGGTAATTAACTCAAAGGCAGATGGACAACAAGATTTATTTTTCAATTGTAAGATTTGAGAAGGGTGATTTTGAACTTCATCGAGGGTTTTGCCTTTAAAATCTTCCTTGATAGTGCATTGATTAGCTAGTTTTTTTTATCATTTCCTGAAGGAGGTATGGAATCCTAATTAATGTATAAGTTGTATGTATCATCGAGTTTGTGGTCAATTCCATTACATTTGGCATCTGTGGCACCTATTCATTTAAGATTATTTAAAAATAAGATGAAGTTTGTCTAGATCTTACTATTGATCCATTTTTTATTTTTGCACGTTATCTATTTATCATAAAACTCTTTTTCTCCACATTTTCAAGACATCTTTCTCATGCTAGTTTGCTTTTCATAGGGCTTGAGTTTGGTTCTTGGCATCAACCTACACTCATCACAATTTTTCAGGAGATTGGATCCAAGATTATCCTTGAGAGATATTAATACCATATAAGCTTAAAAAGTAGGGAGAGAGAAAGGATTAGAAATGATAGAAAATATTTTAGGGAGAGAGATAAATAATCTAGAGTGAGGCTTTATGATAATACTAAAATAACCAAAATTATAAGCGTAAGAATGGGTAACCTTGTGTAAAAAAATTTTCGTTAACTCTTTATTTATAAGTTTGACCTAACCTTTAGTACTAAGAAAAAACTACATAGTTACAAGAAAATCCATTAAAATATTTACGGTAGGTAGCCACAAAATTACAATATTAAATGTAAGTGGATAATTTGCAAATAAATAATCACTATTTTAGCTTATAAAAGACTAAATTATAATGGCCAAATTACTTACTTCCATGACTTTCATCAGAATGTTATGTTTGTTCTTTCAAACAAATAAGAGAGTTCATTATTCTAATGGTACAAGACATTAGAATTAAAAATTTAAAAATAAAAAATATGTCTACAACCAAATAATACATAAAAAAGTTTAGGACTAATTGGCTGAGTTAGAAAGGCTATTTCATTGAAGTTAAAAAGAACATAATGAACTTATTAACAAGTTTATGCTATATGGCTGACTAAGAGAAGGTGCTTATATTAACTCCAACAACCTATGTTTATAATTATATTTTTTATGATCATAAATATACTTTATGATGTGCTAATAATTCTAATTAAATTCAATGTGGATACGAACTCAATACTTTAGGATAAGCTTAAAATTGTAAATGAAGAATAAGAACTACAAAAAGAAGTATTTTTATGATAAATAAATTTGGTACTCTAATTAGTTTGATTGAATTTAACTACCATTGTTACAATTCAAATAAAAAAAAATCTATTTATATTAAAATGATAAATTTATTGTATTGAAGGTGCTGAAATTATTAAGATAACTAGCTAACACTAAAACTAAAACCAAAAAAGACCTTAATCAACTAAGAAAATCTTATTAAAAATCTAAAAAAAATGTACCTTATGATATTATATTATGCAATATAATCTAAAAGTTTTCTCTGCTTTAATTAACTTGATTATATAATTAAGTTTATGGTAATAATGTTAATTGAAATTTTAACTATAACATACGGTTGAAATTGGAAAATATGATATATTTTGATTTATATTAATTCACATGATAAATAAACCATGAAAAAATATTTTAAAATTTGAACTAATAATATAGAACAACACTAAAGATGCTTTTTAATGTATTTCTGAATTAAAATTTAACTATCATCATATCAAATCAAGTAAAAAAATTAGTGAATTAAATCGGTCATACTATGTATTTATAATCATATAGACTGATCATATAGAAAATTTAAACTAGAGCTTTATAATTAGGGTTTGATGATTGTTACCAGGTGAATATGCTATCATGTAGAAAATATTATTTTTTACTTAACAAATCTTAAGATATAGAATTGAGAAGTTGAAATTTCATAGTTGAAGTCATCTTTCTCCTTTTGAATTTGATCTTTAAGTTATAACGTTTGACTATGAAGAGATTAACTTTCAATTTAAGGAAGGCAATATTAGATCTCAAGGTAATCTTCTTGTCAAAAAGGATAATTACTTGGATGATTATGTTAAAGGTGGTTTGTTCCCATAATTTAATTTGAGTATTATTATCATGTGGGTTGTAATAAGAGTAGCATGTTTTTATTTTTGAGTAAAGTAAAGGAAAGATATATATCCATCATACATTAGCAAAGGAGAGACTAATAAAAATTCCAATGAAAGGACTCAATAAGTGGAAATAAGAATTTTAGAAACTTGGCCAGTATAGTTTAGTTTGCCAACTTTTTTTGTTGAATCATTTATAATTTATAGCTTGAAGTTTTGTGCAATTAGTTAGTGTTTTTATGCTATAATACTTTAAAATTTAATTTTCTTTTGGTTAATAAACTAATGAAAAATATGAAAATTAATATTTTATTTATGTTGTGAAAATTCCCTTAGGAATATCCATTTTTTCTTTATCATATTTTTAAAGAGAGGTTTAAGCCAAAATTTAATTATTTTATATCACTTATTAATATAATGATTATATCAATAATGATAATTGCTTAAATCTTATATTCATAGTTTTATTATGAATAATAAAGAAGATAAAATGATCCTTTAATTTTATTGTCATGTACAATTATATTAATAAAAAAATTATTGCTTTCTAACTTGCTTAATTATAGTAAAANATTGCTTAAATCTTATATTCATAGTTTTATTATGAATAATAAAGAAGATAAAATGATCCTTTAATTTTATTGGCATGTACAATTATATTAATAAAAAAAATTATTGCTTTCTAAATTGCTTAATTATAGTAAATAAATCGTAAGAAATTCTTTTCTTAGATAAGCTTTTTAATCACCTAATTTATCCCCATTTAGTTATGTCATAACATTCAATTAATATTAGAGTGGGTTCTTTATTTAAGTGTTAACTACATTAAGCAGTTGCCTACGACACTCTTTGGAAATATGGGTGTGATTCAAGGGTATTCTATTGTTGGAAACCCGCTATTCAATGGCATATGATTGATTCTTAATAGAACAAATACCTATTTTTATACAATTTGTTAGCCTTATATGTGAAACTTAGTAGAAAGATCTTAANGATTGATTTTTAATAGAACAAATACCTATTTTTATACAATTTGTTAGCCTTATATGTGAAACTTAGTAGAAATATGTTATGATTGTCAAAAAAATTTATAGATAGTATGTCTAATAAAATTTCATAATGTCTAAACAAATAATAAATGTGAATTGACAGTACTAAATTATTTGTTATTAAAATATTTTTATGCTTTGAGCTATGAAGATTTTATGCATGTGTTCATGTTTAAAATCGACAAATAAATTTTAGATCATTTAAATTATATATGATNTATATATATATATATATATATATATATATATATATACATATATATATTAAAAGAGGGAGAGCATCATGCCATCTAATAAACATGTCTTCAAATACAAACATTAATAAATTCAAATTTGTCATGGGTACTATTTCCTTAATAAGACTATATGATTTCTAAGGAGTAAGATGCGCACTCTGCACACATAATAAATAAAATATAGTTCCACTTCACCTTGTTCATTATGTAGACTGTGCCCTATTTGGATTCCTCATTAGTTGTGCCTATATGTTAAAATTGGGTATGTGATATAAAAAAAGCTATTGATTCACAATATTAAAATTCAAGAACTTTTTAATGAGACACTCAAGACAATAAGAATGTTTTGAAAAATTACAAAGATCATATATCAAGAAAAATATATAAATAAGGCTTTACCTTTTATAATTCATTATAAATTATGGATATAAGTGAAAGAGCCCATTAGGCTTTATCACTCATTATCTATAAAATATTTACAATATCTTGAACCTTTTTTTTATAAATAATCTCCCATGAAGTCTTTCACCCTTAGGTTTTCATAGGGCTTCATGTTATGAAATTATTCTCCGCCCATAAAAAAATTAACAAATCTATCTTAATACTTAGAGGAAGCTAAAATATTTAGGAAGTTACAAAAATGAATGGAAAGTCTCCCAAATAAAATATAAAATCCTTTGCAAAGTATTGTGATAAATAATATTGATAAATATCCTCTTATAAAATAGTAGTAGTAGTAGTAGTAGTAGTAGTAGTAATAATAATAATAATAATAATAATAATAATAATAATAATAATAATTTCAATAAAAATACATCTATTAAAAGATTATTGTATAGGATATCAGTATAAGATTTGTAACACAGAATACTACATAATTTCACAAGTAATAAAATCATGTGAAAGATATTATCCCATGAAGATTGGTTTCTATGTAATTCCAAAAATAAATTAATGATATGTTCACTAGAAGAATGAAAATGATAATGAAAAGAAAAAAATTCTTATAATAAAAATTCCTAATCATAAATTTGATGTGATGTGAATATACACACACCTTCATGTAAGTGCATGTGTCGATTAGGTCAATCCCACATAGACTATTTTAATTCTTATACTAGGTTAAATACCAGTTAAACAAGCTTAAAGATTTATCTAATTATTATGCTTAATCTTTAAAATTAAAGTAAGCAATACAATAAAGAAGATTTATGTGTTTATGTTTTTAAATTTTGGACACAATATTCTTTTCAATTAGTATATCTCTTTAAACCTTAAATTATCCAAAAGTTCAACAATATTATTGACAATCATGGTAAAATACTCATTAGTCTTTTCCAAGTTAATAAGAATTATGGGAGTTTCCTATTACAGTTTTGTAAAATAAATCATGCAAAAATCCTAGGAATTCCACAACCCTCAAAAGATCGTTCTCCCTTGGTAGCAATATTTCTTTTCAACATCGAGAATGTGAATTAACCTAATCGTTAGTTAAATTTTATTTCGAAATTTCTAGGTTGCAATAAATTTTTAACAATCAAAATACCAATTCAATCGTAAAGTGAGTAAAGAAGTTTAACACATCAGTATATCTTATATACAATGCACATTGTGGGCAAGGATGTCATTTACCCCCCTCAAAACCAAGCAGCGTGTCACGTCGAACACATAAATCGACACAAAAATATAAATTTTATTTCATAAAAATAATTACAGATACAACTCGACAACTATTATGAGAGGAAAAAACTTAATAAAATTTAGCCAAGACATATCCTCGCCAAAGCATCCTTTTATAGAATACCTCTCACCCTAATCTAAACATATCTACCCTTTCTATATTTGCATGAACCTGAAAGACGGAGGATGCCTCACTAATGACCACCTACTCCATGGGAAGTGTAGCTTTTTTTTCTGGCAATGGGCGACCATCCCAATGTGGAGGGTATTCATCTAAGCATGGAGGACGACCAACTCTCCCTCTAATCGATCTACATTATTAACTCGTGCTAATAAACCATGCATCTCTTTGCCCTACGAAAATCTAGTCGCCCATGAAAATGAGTCTTCCACCTTGCGCAACTGCTTCCCCTGCCATCTAGTGGATATTTGACACTCGTCGGTTGCTTCCCCTAGGACGGTAGGATGCCTAGCACCTCCAGCCTCGTCTGGAAGTCAACCGTCTTCAACCTGGTTTTGATCCACAACTGACAGGTTCATGGTCTAGTCGACACCAACCTCCGTCGAGGGCGAATTAATGATTATGGTTGTAATAGTCGGATGAGCTTCACCAGAAAGTAAAATAAAAAGAAAAGTCAGAAAAGTAATAGAAATAGGCTAAGCAAGATTGAAATTCATCATACCAAGGATTTGATCCCACTCAGATGCGATAAATGATGCCTCGTCCTCACCAACCTTCACTTGTGTCACAAGCGACAACGGATTAGTGTCAGCAGTCCCCTGTGCATTGGACTGCATGAAAGAACTAATAGCTTTTGACTGATATAACCAGTAGATAAAGTTTATTTTTTGCAGGCATGGCTGATAGATCTACTGTTGGATCGTCTGATCGAACTCCTTCTTCCACCCACATCTTTTTCTCATGGGTGGTCCCGAAACTAGTCCGACAACCCTGATCCTCCAAATCAGGCCTCTTCCTCTTCCTTATCGTCAATTTCTTGCTCTTTCACCCTCTTGGAGGGATTCCCCTCTCATTTCTCTACCTTGCTGTAAAGATTGGACTTCAAAGCAGATTTGTTCATTATGGCGACACATTGAGTTCAGAGAAGATACAAAAGCCAATCCCTCATGCCCTATTTATAGAAATTGAAGGCACAATCTAGAAATTTAAATTATTGAATCATTGAATAGCCATAAACGAAGTTTAGTATTGTGCATTCAATTCTCTTGTTATTATTACAACCCGGATTTCAAGAATAGAATTGAGGAACTAAATATGTATTAAAAAATTATGCCAACATGAATCTCGAGGAGATCCGACAGTTCAGGAGAGAAAAGGAATATGAAAGGTGGACTCATCGACAGAAGACCTGGGGGACTCTAGCTACCCGACCAGATGAACCAAACTTAAAGCCAATTTTTATAAAAATTAGCATGTCACACGGGTCAGGTAGCTCACCCAATCACATGACAAATGATTTTCCAAACCTAGCACTTCAATGCAATCAAGCCCAAGGAAGTGACCAATCCCTCAGATCTTATGACTACATTAGGGACGACCTATAACTTCCCCCTAAAATCTCTTAATCTAAGGACAAACTAACTATCAGATTACGATGAATTACCCTCTGTCTGGCAACCCATGTTCGTTCTGTCAATGAGAGCTCTCCAACGAGTATCAAGGGCTGACGACCATTATGCCAACTTCACAACTAGTCAAGAAATAGCTGACTAGTTCTATCGGCTTCTAGCCAGTAGAAGACAAGCCAACCGATAGCGTCTATGAGTCTAGCATTTCCTCCGACAACATAAAACGAGTCACTTGTTCCCCAACTGTACATCCTCCAATATTTTAATAACACAGTCGATCAACAACGCCTACCAAATCTAATTGACCAGCAAAGCTCGACAAAGTCTTACCAAACCAAGCTGGCCAAGCCCGAGAGCAATAAGGCCTTCGCCTAGAAGAGTGAAATATCTATCATAACTAGCACAATCCAAAATTAAGTAGGGGCATAAACATAACTTCACCAATTTCATAAATAAAATATTATGTAATTCTCTCATTTTACTCTTCATTACTATGCACACAGACTCTCTTAGTCTGTTTTAGGCTCTATTCATTACGTGTCAAAGACAAATTAAGATTCAAGGGACTTGAACCAAGAGTAATAAAAAATTGTGCAATAGCTCAAATTAGAAGTGTGATTAGCCTAATTACATATTTGACAAATTAAGATTCAAGGGACTTGGACCAAGAGTAATAAAAAAAATTGTGCAATAGCTCAAGTTAGAAGTGTGATTAGCCTAATTACATATTTGGTTATCTTCCAACCGCACACCATTCGCGGGAACGAAAACCAATGTCCCCGTGAGTCAACATGAAGATTGTTTCCCGGTCGCTCAAGTTATTGACGCCGCTCGCACATCTTGGATACACTCCTTGGACAATCCTTCGTCCTTTAAGCCCCTGCTCATTCACCCCAAGACGCTGCTATTCACCCCCATCTCTCTCTTTCATGGCAAACGATGCAGAAGATTTCGTCAAGGGAACTATCTTCCCCAATGGCGTCGCTGTCATCACCCTCGATCGCCCTAAAGCCCTCAATGCAATGAATTTAGGTTTCTCGGCTTCCTTCTCTTCACTATTCCTTGTTGTTTTATTCTGTTATTTGTTCATTACTCGTGTAGCAAATTGGTAAAATAAGCTATAGCATCAACGTATGTTTGTTTCGTTACGAGATCTGTGGCTGAATTGCTGACTCTGTCGTATAATGCATGCAAGCTAATTCGTGTTTGGAGCGATCCTTACATAATTCTGTCTGATGATCTGATCGCAGATGCTGTGTTCATTATTGAGATATTTTGTTGCGTTTGATTAAAGAGATATGAAGTAAAGTTGTTGTAGGTCCTGTTGGATCCAAAATTGTCAGTTGGTTATACTAGAATCTTACTAGTGCATACAATGCAAAAAGGAGGGAAATTAAGATGGGATGTAGAACCAGAAAATCTGGGATTTTATAATAACGAGTTTCAATTATAAAAAAATTTGTGAAGTTATGTGAAAATGCGTAACCCTAGGCTCAGCCACTTATTTATAGGCTTGGATTGATATATGAGTGCTAAAAGAAATTCTACATATTGAGTTGCATTAATTACGAAGCACTATCATGGCTCATTTCTTATTTACTAAAAATATATGAGGCCTGTGGCTTGATTTTATTATACATGAGTACTCCAACTTGCAGTTGACTTGTTGAGAAATACTCGCACCAGTCTCCCTTGAGGAGGTCATCCGATTGACAAGTAGTTTTTGATCCTGGGTGAATATACATAATCTTGAGTGAGCAGACTTGAGTTTTGACAAATTTTACATTTTCTCAATGAGTTCTTCAATGACTTGGCAAGTTCATTGAGGGTTTTGTAAATACCAAAATTTTATGCAAAATTTTTCCTTTCCTTCTTTGCTCGCCGCCTTACCGATTTCCTTATTTGAATTTTACGAATACTTCCTTTTCTTCTTCTTGCATTCTTCTACCAACTTCCTGAATCGTTAGATCACACTGCCTATTCTGTGGGGTTGTAGTCCTCTGATCTGTAGCAGCTCCCTCTCTTGCTCTCTCTCTGTCAATCAAGCTAGGTAGGCAATCTCCTCCCCTCCTTTTTGTTCCATCCAAAACTGTCTCCTGAAACCTTTGCGGTACATTCGTGCTTGGAGCTAGTGGTGAAGGCAACAACGGGTTCACGTCATACCTTCCTTTCCCTTCCTTCAGCTCCTACTCGAAACCATCGAGGAAGGTAACCCTCGTCTTCCTCTCTCTCACGTGCATCAGCTCTCCCGAATCCCGTAATCTCTCTCAACGGGATTTTGCTAAATCCTAGAGTTATGGCAAACCAGAGGAGAAATTTGATTTAAGAGCTTGTGTGATTTGATGATATCATTTGTTCAATTTTCATTAAATCTTTAGGTGTTATATAAGTCCCTCTAAATTTTATTTAGAAAATCCGAAATTCTAATTTCCTTCTATTCTATTTTGATTATATTAGTTAAAGTTAATTATGTTCATAAATTTTCTTCTTTTAAGAATATAATGATATTGATTTATTATATATTGTTGACCTCATTTTTGTGAGTTCTTTACTTCTTCCTAGAGCCTAGGATCTAGCTCTAGGAGTTCCTTATTGACTATCTTAGAAAACCAGCATTGAAACCTGTCCCCTTAAAAATTTGAAAACACTTCCTATTTTCCTGTGATGTGTCGCATTTATGGTATCAAAATCATCGTTTTATGGACGAGCGGTTAATGGCCATTGTGTGGAGATTCAAGGAGAAGTTTCCAATAGGACCTCAAGCCTTAGGAAAACCTCCTCACGACTTTATCGTTACACACACACACCAAATGCACAAAATTCACTAATTCACATGAGATAGGACTTCAATTAAGCCCAAAGGATGGTGAAAATGCAAACTTCTCCAAACGACATCCGATGATAAATTGGACTGCGCTAACGCGTCCGAGATACCAATTTTAGTAGGAAATGACACCTATATTGCCATATTTCCGATACGAGAAAATTTGCACGCAAATCGATGAATTCATCACAACGACCTTCGACAGAGAAATAGACCGCGCCAGCGCGTCCAGAATGTCAGAATTACCCAAAAATGATACCAATTTTGTTATGTTTCGACACACGAATGAAAGACACAAATCAAATTTTATTTTTCAAAATTTTTGATATTTATATAATTTTATCATTCATTATAATCTAATTAAAACCTAAACCCTATTTAGGTTTTTAGCCGCACACTTAAACCCTCGTTCGAGCCATCTCAGGGCTCGATCCCGCGGCTCGTCTCCCTCTCGTCCGTCTGCCCTAGTTCCACGGTAGATCCATGCGGCTTTCCTTTGCCGTTCTTGCTCGCGGCTCATCTCCTCGAGCTTCCCCTTAACTTTTCGGCTCTCCAATCGCGAAGGTGAGTTGGCCGACGCTTCTCCTCCTCGAGGTTGTACGCTCTCCCTCTTTATTTTGTCGATTCTGTCCCTCTTCTTCTATTCGGCCATGAAGCGGTGGTTGGTGGCTGATTCTTCCCCCCTCTTCTCTGCCCATAAAAAGCTTCTTAGATTCTCTGTGTTGAGTTGTTGAAAACTTTTGGAGAGAAAGGAGAGGTTGTGTTTTGTTGCGGGAGGCTTTTAGGGAAGAAAACTATTCTAAAATCTTCTCTAGATCTGTTTTCTCGTGCGCTTGGAGTGTGAAGTGTTCGTGGAGTGCTGTTTTTTTTGCTGAAAGTCCTCTCTAAGCTATATTTTCGGCTGATTGTGACGTGGAGCATTCGTGGTTGCCGTTTCTTGAAGTTTTTAGGGGAAATATTTCTCTTGGAGTGGGTTTCCTGGAATTATCTTTCAATTTTATTTTAAATCTGCTGAAAAGAGGTATTCTTCTCATTCTCTCTATTCTATTTTATCTAGGACGGCACATTGAGGCATCTCTATCCTCTTGCAAAGGTTAATGGAGGAATGACCTAGTTTATTTTGAAGTCTAGGTATTGATACATGCTGGAATTTTTTTTATGAGTTGGAAAGTATGTTTGGGGCTCATTTCTTGCTTCTCTTGCCGCCCCTTGTTAGAATACATGCTGGAATTTTTTTTTATGAGGTGGAAGATTATGTTTGGGGCTCGTTTCTTGCTTCTCTTGCTGCCCCTTATTAGAATACATGTTGGAAATGAAATGCTGAAGTTTTTTATTATTGTTATTTTCGAATTAAGGAAGTGTTGGAATTCATTTCAATACCGAGAAATATTTGGCTTTAGGGATTCATTACACTTATCTATTTCTTGTTATCAATTCCTGCTTAAAACATATGCTGGGATGCAAGAAATTTTTGAAGTCTAAGGCTTTATGAAATCTGATTTTTATGGTTTTGTTTTGACCCATTTGATGAGTTCGATCTGCCTGGAATATTTCTCTGTTTTTGCTCCCTTTGGCTAGATTCGGTTTGGCCTGAAGCTAGGCTCGGTTCAGCTGAAATTATATATGCTTTTTCCCTTATGTCGGCCACGGTTTTTGGCTCATTTGGGACTGCATATAAGTTGGAAGTTTCCTTTGCTTTAAGCCTTTATAGGCCACGTTTTTTTTGGCTCCTTAGGAGATTGAATATGTGCTGAAAAATTTCTTTGTGTTGAGCCTTTATGGATTTCAGTTTTGGCTCCTTTGAGAACTTCTTTTTGTGGTAGACTTGGTCTGAATTTTACCTTTTATGGGGTTCGGTTTTTCCCCTGTGCTGGGCTCGGTTTGCCCCTTTCTTGGGCTCGGTTTGGGAATCTTTTTGGTGATTTATGTTGGCTGAAATTCCTTACTGCTTGGACCATTTCTTGGACTTGGTTTGCCCCCTGCGCTGGGCTCGGTTTGCCCCTTTCTTGGGCTGNCTTGGACTCGGTTTGCCCCTTTCTTGGGCTCGGTTTGGGCTCTCCTTTTTAGTGATTTATGTTGGCTGAAATCCCTTACTGTTTGGACCATTTCTTGGATTTGGTTTGCCCCCTGTGCTGGGCTCGGTTTGCCCCTTTCTTGGGCTCGGTTTGGGCTCCTTTTTGGTGATTTATGTTGGTTGAAATCCCTTACTGTTTGGACCATTTCTTGGACTCGGTTTGCCCCTGTGCTGGGCTCGGTTTGCCCCTGTGCTGGGCTCGGTTTGCCCCTTTCTTGGGCTCTGTTTGGGCTCCTTTTTGGTGATTTATGTTCGCTGAAATCTCTTATTGATTGGTCCATTCCTCGAGCTTGGTTTGGTGGTTTGGTTGGGGCCTCCTCTTTAATGCTCCTACTCCTAAGATTTTTATTGGTAATCAAGTTTGTCGTCCAAAAATGCATGAATTTCAATACCTATCGCTATGTGGGAATGTTTAGTTTGAGCATTGTTATGCCTTATGGGATGAAAGTGGGTTCGATCTCAATGATGTATAATAGCTTGTCCATTCACTCTCTTATGTATGTCAAATATAATGCAATGGTAGTACTTATGGTGGTTCCTTTATGCTGCCTTTGGGACCTTCTTCTTTGCCCCTATCCATGGGTTTGTGTTGTGTTGGGTTCCTCGCTGCCATCTGTGGCCGTGAGCTTCTTATATAGGGTTTGGTTTGGCTTGTTCTGGCTCCTACCAATGAGCTAGTTGGAGCTTGGTTGTGCGTTTTCTGGCCTTACCCGTGAGCCCTGTTCCCTCTCCTGGTCTAACCCGTTTGTCCCTACCCTCTTTTCTGCTTTACCCGAGAGTCTTACCTGTTGATCTCTTCGTGGAATAAGTTGGGTTGATATCCATCCCTCTCTGTGGTCTCTGGTTATAAATATTTATGTCGTTCCATATGGATAATTTCATGTTTGTGCGAAATGAAAAGCTTTTAATGAAAGTTGGATTTAAATGATTTTGATATTGGCATGATTTTCTAGAAGGCTAGAAGGTTGCCCCCTCTATTAATTAGTCTCTCTTATTTTGTGACTTATAAAAGACTTTTATAGCTTTATTTTAGGAAATCATGAATTTGTTATAAATTGAATTCATGAAGGGTTTGGAAATTCTTAAAATTGACATTTGAAAAGGATATCCTTTCTGGGTTGATCCAATTATAAAATGTGAGAAAATGATATCCTTCTAGAATTGATTCAAGGATTTTGGGCCTTCTCTCTCCCATCCCTATTTTTATTCTTTTCTGTTCTTGCTTCTTGGTTCGGTTTTATGTGCTTATGTCCGATACATAAGTGCTCATGTATAGCCTTTTGCTATATGTGAAACCATCAAGCTAGGTCGCAAGTATGTCGGTTTTGTTTTGGGGCGTAGGGTGATGATGACAAAGGCGCGCCGGTGGTAGAGCAGAATGATATTTCATCCTACAACACCAGGACTCAATTCTGGGACCTGATGAACCGTAGGATAAAAGTATCATTCACCGACATAAGACTAGAGGAGGACTCGTACCTTCTTAGGTTGTTGGTAGTCCTAGGCCCGATGATGTGATCGACCTGTGGACAACTATACTTTTTCAAAATTGATAAAATAAATTGATAAGAACAGATACAATATTTATAAAAAATATTTTCACTACGAAAATTGATACAACTTATCTTTTGTATGCTTGAAATATATGTGCATGCTAAAACTTAAATTTTTAAAATATGTTACATTCGGGTTGTCCGCTTGTTGATCACCGATCCTGGGCTAAGGAGTACCCTCCTAAGTTAGGTTCAGTAGGATATCCTTCTAGTGGAGTGACAGACTTTATACATCCGGGTGACCGAGTAGCCTTCGACGTCCCTCGAGTACAAATATATATATTTGAGCCTATCCCCGACTCGAGTGCTTGCGGTCCCCTCTTTTTGGACTTTTTAATATGTTTTTCTTGGAATTTTTGGACAAAGCACTCGTGGTCTTTTCTCCGAGATTTTCCCGAGGTTTTGATTGTTTTATTTAAATTATTACTCGTCAATTTTCCTGAATCTTTCGTCGTGGATTTATTTGTCGATTTTCTCGAAGTTTCCAAGCAACGTTTCTTTTATTTATACAGTGAATAATAACTAGCTTAAAGGAGCAGCAGACTTCCCAAATTTACAGGTGTGATTTACATTATAGCATTTCATAACATGCATGTTATACTGTTTTCCTAGTCTACTATACTGCTTCCTAGTTTGTATTTTTCTCCTAACATGCTATACTGTTCTTTTTCTTTACTCTACATTCTATTGTTTGTTTCTTTTATACTTCATGCTTTGTTACTTTGATACAAACTATACCTTAGTTTAGGAAAACTTAGTGGTTATATAGGAATTAACATTAAACCCGGATGTGCTACTACGAAGAGCTTTAGAGTGAATATTGTGGGCAACACAACGAGGAACAACTTCAAGATGAATTTGCAATATCAAAACACATTCACATTGATTACTTCCCTTAGTTTAAATAACAACCCATAAGAGTTCGAGGTGGTTTGCTTTGCGCAGCATAAACCCTCACATATCACTTTTAGGCTTTTGCAAAATCCTATTGTGCAATTATAAGTCCTAACACTTTAGGATTCTGAGGTTACCGTACGGTACAGTGTAAATCTTCCTATCTTTTCAGCTATTTGCATGATCAGATATCGTACAAATATAAGTCATAAATTCTAAATAAATTGCAGGATTAAACATTAAATAACATCATTTCAAAGACGTAAAATCGAACATTAGGATAGTTGGAAGGTCACTGGGGTCTCCCTGAATCTGTGATATCCCCTACCCTTCGCTTCTTTGGATTTTGTAAAATAAATGTTCCTATTTTGAACTATTTCCATTTGATTTTCCCATATCCAATATTGGAAACCTAAACTTTGAAATCTGGAAAGTAAAATCATTGATTTTAATCGAGAGTTTTCTTAAGTGACCCCGGTCATTTAAGATGTAATTAACTATGGGGGCTTGCCTCTATATGGAACTTGAAACCCAGGTAAAATAAACTCTATCTAATCCTCATATTAGGTAGGAGAACTTATTTGTCTCATATAAAATATTTCGCAGACCAAACGGATGTCACAAATTCTTTAGTTTAGATGATTGAGTACCTAATACAAGTGGTATGTTTATTCTTTGGAATAAGTGTATTACTTGTGGTATCGCGCTCAGTTATCTAAACTATCCAAAATGCCAGGCCCGTTTGGTTTCACCTATTTTTAAATCAAAATGTCACTTTCAAAAATTATATTCATATCAAAACTATTTTCATATTTTCCTATATATTTTTCAAAATCAAAATTAAAACGGCCGAGATATATACGTGCATATATTAAAATATTGTAAGTCTTTTAGAATACACCTAATTTAATGAAGAAATAAATAACTTAGTCATTTATATTTTACATTCTGAATAGTGTAGGATTGCTAGCTGACAAATTCGTAGGAGTATCGCATTTGTTGCCTCAAGATAAATAATTGTTGTTTATTGAATGATAAGCATACAATTCTTAGTTAGGGGCGTTAATCCTTTTTATTTATAGTAGATTCATAGTTATTCTATATGTTTGTCCGTTATGTCCTTGCTACTTTAGAGTACACATAATTTAATGAATAAATAAATAACTTAATCATTTATATTTTACTTTCTAAATAGTGTAGGATTGCTAGTCGACAAATTCGTAGAAGTATCATATTTGCTGCCTCAATGTAAATAACTGTTGTTTATTGAAGGATAAGCATACAATTCTTAGTTAGGGGCGTTAATCATTTTTATTTATAGTAGATTCATAGTTATTTTATAAGATTGTTAGTCATGCCCTTGCTACTTCAATTATAATTTTGCACTTGTTGTAAACTTTAATTAAAAGNCTCAATGTAAATAACTGTTGTTTATTGAAGGATAAGCATACAATTCTTAGTTAGGGGCGTTAATCATTTTTAGTTATAGTAGATTCATAGTTATTTTATAAGATTATCAGTCATGCCCTTGCTACTTCAATTATAATTTTGCACTTGTTATAAACTTTAATTATTGCTCATGATGAAAACTCTAACTGTCTTAATTCATTGTTGCAAATTTTCTACATATTTGAGTAATCTTGCAATTGTAGTGTTCTCCTTTTTTTGAACTTTACTTTATGAAATTGTATGTGGATTCACGCCATTCACAAGCTTGTATGAAATTGCATATTTCTTACATATTATATTTATGGAAAATTTGGCATGCTTGTGTGTGTGATGACATGTAGGTTGGCGAAATCTTTTTGGATTTTGGCTAGCTGGGCTTATGGGTCCACAGAGTAATGGCCATACAAAAAATCGTCAGGTTTTTTTGTGTTGGCATTGACTTTCTCGTTTTTAGGGTGTTTTTTAAAACTTAANATGAAATTGCATATTTCTTACATATTATATTTATGGAAAATTTGGCATGCTTGTGTGTGTGATGACATGTAGTTTGGCGAAATCCTTTTGGATTTTGTCTAGCTGGGCCTATGGGTCCACAGAGTAATGACCATACAGAAAATCGTCGGGTTTTCTTGTGTTGGTGTTGACTTTCTCGTTTTTAGGGTATTTTTTAAAACTTACTATATATATAAATATAAATGTAAATTTAATAATAAGAAACTTAATTGGAAATGATTGCATATTTTTATGCATACTCGATGTCAAACATTCTCTTGTTGCTTACAATGTGTTATATCCATGTAGTAATCTTCCTTATTTGTTGTATATATTGCATGTCTCATTTCTCATTTCTTTCATGCTTTCATAGATAACTGTTATTTATTGAATTTGTTTGTCAAACTCGCTTTTTGATATTTTTGCATGATAGATTCAATTCAACCACCAGTAAGGTCGTCTCCACTGGAGCATACTTTTTAGTTTTAGTTTTTCCCTTATTAGTATTTTTTTCAGTATTGTTTTAGCTATTTTATTTTTCTTTTTAGGTATGGGTAGTAATTTATTGTTATCAGTTTAGTTTGGAGTCGACTAGTTTCTGCTTTCATTTCATGTGTATCAGTGTACCATTCAATATGAATTTTTTTTTTAATTGAATGCAAGTTTTTCTATGAGGATACAAAACATGTTCAATTCCTTTCATCATGTCTTGCGTTGCCGGGGTGTACCGCCTTTCGGACTCAGGATGTGATAGGGTAGTATCAGAGCATATGTTTGTATTTAACCTTCTTTGATTTTGCATCTTATATTCTTTGACTTCTTAGTATTAGGTAGGGGATAAGTTATCATTGTTAGTTGATTATTTAATCAATTTTCATTTTACGTATCTTTCAATTGGTTATAATGAATCTGAAAAGAAGAGTTGCTGCAGTTGCTTGTGGAAGAGGAGTCCAGAGAGCTATATAAATGATGTGCCTGTTCCTAGGGGTCTTTGTTCCTCTTATTAGCATTGTGCTAATCCTGCCCAAACCATCAAAACTGTTGAAACACTGAATCACAAATGATAACTCTCGTGGAAGTGGTAACACAACATGTTTCTCAAGTACAACAAGCCAATTTTACAACTCAAATTACACAAGCAGTCCAGCCATTCAGCAAGCGGCACAACTGACACTCACAAGCTACTCTGTTAATAACACTAGTGGCTGTCATGAAGGTGCAACCCATTCAATCAATGATGATGACTAATGTAAGTGACATGGATCGAGCGATGGATCAATTTCTGAAGACACATCCTTCTACCTTCAATTGCGCGGTGGATCCGATCGAGTATGATGCATGGCTTCACGACATTGAGAAGAAGCTTCAAGGAACAAAGTGCCTTGAGGACCATAAGATGGGCATTGCGACGTTCGAGTTGATAATTGGTGGGAAAATCATTAACGCAATACATTTGAATCATACAAGTTTCTTGAGCAGATTTCGAGAGACTGCCCCTAGAGCAATATTTTTTTATAGCGGAGTGGACCAAGCTCATGAATGACTTAAAGAAGCTTGATCAAGGAATGAAGACTGTTCGAGAGTACCACATGTAGTTTGCCAGGATTGTTCGTCGCATCCCTTCGATTAATCAATCTGAAGATCATAAGATCTATCACCTACTTGTTTGCTTGATAGAGGATATTCGGAGGTGCCTATCGGTTGTCAAGTGTATGATTTACAGAGAACTGATGGATCGAGCTATTCATGCGGAGATGAAGATCAATGCCTGCAAGGAAAAACATGCGAGGAAGTGGAAGAATTCAAATACACAAGCTAATGAGAATTCCCAAAAGAAGCATCATCAAAATCTCCATGTGTCGAAGTTAAAAAAACTCCTCGATGTGTTCATTGCGGGAAATGACATGCTGGGACTTGTAACTTGGTAATCGGCAAATGCTATAATTGTTAAAGTACCAACCATAAAATGAAGGATTGTCCTCTCAAAATTCAAATTTAGCAGCTAGCGACAAACACCCAGGAAAATAATTCGAAGTTCCGTTACAAGAATAAGTGGCATAAGTTAAATGAAGGACAATTTTAGAAGCATCGCAGAAGGGTTAAGTGAAGCAAAATTGGATTCAACAGCTATAATAAATGATAAAGTCTCAACCCTATCAGCCACATCCTCCCGCATCACAATATTATCAGTACTAGCAAGCAAAAAACTACCATTGATGTATCAACAATCCTCAATGGTGCAATACCAACCTCAACAAGCTCAAGATTCAGAGTAACCTAGATAGACAATTTCACCGCGAGCATTTGTTATGACACGGGAAGAAGCTCGTGAAGTTCCTGACGTGGTGATATATATCATTCTTATTTTAAACAAACTAACAAGGGTATTATTTGACTCCTGGGCAACATATTCGTTCTTCTCAAACAAAATTGCATCTGGTACATTGATTTCTTCATTACAATCACATCTATCAATCATTCTGTCATCAGACTCACCCGATCATTAGTTAGTGTGTTCGTGATTGTGACATTGTCATCAATGACAGGCATATGTCTGCTACTCAATATTCCCACTAGTTGAATTCGATGTAATCTTATCATGCAATTATAGATTCCCATAAGAGACCGGTGAATTTTTTGTATACCTGACTCAGATCTCTTTTGTTTCAAGGTAGTAGAGGGGCTATTTTTTGTCTAATTTCGACAATTAATACTTATAAGTTGATCTCACATGAGTGTATTGGCCATCTAGATCATGGGATAGATTCTAAGAAATCAAGTGTTAGCTTAGATGGTGTTTCAGTGGTTCGAGTATTTGTTGATGTATTTCCTAAAGATTTACCTGACTTACCACCTGATCATGAGATTGAGTTCACCATAGACTTACTTTCGGGGACTCTAATTTCTAAAGCACCATATCAAATGACCATGGCCACGGTGGAACTCCAGGAGCTCAAGATATAGTTGCATGAATTACTTGATAACGTATTCATCCGACCTCGTGTTTCATCTTGGGAGCACCAGTTCTGCTATTGAAGGAGAAAGATGAAAACGTGCAATTGTGTACCGACTGCAGATAGTTGAATAAGGTGATCTTGAAGAACAAGTATCCACTGCCTTGTGTAGATGATTTGTTCGATCAACTACAAGGTTCTATGTTTTCCCAGATTGACCTCCGATCGAGCTACCATCAGTTGAAGATAAAGAATGGAGATGTTTCAAAGACAACTTTTTGATTTTGATACGGGCTTTATGAATTTTTTGTTTTGACATTTGGTTTGACTAATGCCCTTGCTGCCTTTATGGATTTGATGAATAGAGTTTTCAAGCCTTGAATTGATTCGTTATTGTCTTAATTGATGATTTTTTGGTCTACTCCAGGAATGAAGAGGAGCATGCTCAACATCTCAGAGCAACATTAAATACTCTTTGAGAGAACAAGCATTATGCCAAATTCTCTAAGGGTCAAAACTTCATTTTGCTCGCGTTCTTAAAAAGATACAACTGAAAGCTGTGTTTTCCCACTTGACCTGGCTACCTGCGGTGACTGCTAGAATGTTGTTGTTTGAATTTTTTTTTTGGTAGTATCCACCGTAACTTTTTGAAGAACAACTTCTTCAGCAGTTTCACATCTACTTCAAACAGCTGCAGCTGTCCCAAATACACCTTAAGTGTGAATTTCGGCTTCGAGAAGTGCTATTTTTGGGACACATTGTTAGTGGAGCTGGAATTTTTATGGATCTTGCAATGATTAAGGAAATAATGGATTATTCAAGGCCGAGCATTAACGTCGAGATTTGTTGTTTCCTTGGATTTGTTGGATATCATTCGTTGAAGATTTTTCCCGTATTGTTGCACTCCTTTCAAGGTTGACTCAAAAAACAATTATATTTGTATTATCTGATGCTTGTGAGCTTAGTTTTCAGAAACTTAAGAATTACCTGATAACTAACAACCCCTATTTTTACCATTCCCTCTAGCACAGATGAATTTCAAATCTATAGCAATACTTCACATTAATGACTGGGTTGTGCTCTAATGCAGCATGACAAGGTGATAGCTTATGCCTGTAGACAACTCAAGGTGTATGAAAAGAATTAACCTAGCTACGACTTGGAGCTAGCTGTAGTTATTTTTGCACTAAAGATTTAGAGGCACTACCTTTATAGTGTTCGTTGTGAGGTCTTCACCGATCATAAGAGCTTGAAGCATTTTTTCACCTAGGAGTTGAACTTAAGACAGACGATGACTTAAGTTGATGAAGGCTATGATTTGGAGATTCAATACAGCCCTAGTAAGGCGAACGTGGTCTTTAAGTAAAAAATATTTGATATGTGTAGCTTGGATGGTCACTCAAGAGCATGAGTTAGCACAGAAGATGGAGCAAATCCAACTCGAGATAGTACTGATAAGAGCTACTGCTAACTTGTATTAATTGTCAGTTCAGCCTGCACTTGTAGACCGTGTTTGTGCAGCTCACATAATGGATGCAGACTTCTACAACTTAGAGAGCAAACAAAGAATGGATCGAAGTCCAAGTTTAGTGTCGATCTGGATGACACTTTAGATTTCAGGATCGGCTGTGTTCCAGATCAAGAAGGACTTCAACATTAAATACTCCATGAGACACATTCTACTCTATATTTTGCTCATCCAGGAAGTAATTATTTTGGTGGTCGGGAATGAAAACCGTTGTAGTTGAGTTCGTAACTAAGTGTTTGACCTATCAGATGTTTAAGACCAAACATCAGAGACCTGGTGGCCTATTGCAGCCTCTTCCCAATCCAGAGTGTGGTTGGCTTGCCAAGATCGATATTATGCTATTTGAATTGTGGTTGATAGGCTAACTAAGTCAGCNCCGGGAATGAAAACCGTTGTAGTTGAGTTCGTAACTAAGTGTTTGACCTATCAGATGTTTAAGACCAAACATTAGAGACCTGGTGGCCTATTGCAGCCTTTTCCCAATCCAGAGTGTGGTTGGCTTGCCAAGATCGTTATTATGCTATTTGAATTGTGTTTGATAGACTAACTAAGCCAGTTCTTTTCTTATCAATAAAGCAGGTCGATTTGGTGGATAAATTAGCCAAGATCTACACAGATAACATCGTTTGACTTCATGGAATCCCAACTATCATTGTATCAGATCAAGATGGTAGATTTACTCCCAGGCTATGGAAACAAGTGCAAGAAGTTATGTACACAAGATTGAACTTCATTACTACTTTTCATCCTCAGATAGGCGACTGGTCGGAGCGCACCATTTNAAATTCCAACTATCATTGTATCAGATCAAGATGGAAGATTTACTCCCAGGCTATGGAAACAAGTGCAAGAAGCTATGTACACAAGATTGAACTTCATTACTAATTTTCATCCTCAGATAGGCGACCGGTCGGAGCGCACCATTCAGACCTTAGCAGACTTGCTGAGAACTTGCATTTTGGACTTTGGAGCAGTTGGGAAGACTATATTCTATTGGTTGAGTTTGCTTATAATAATACATTCAAGGTTAGTATCGACATGGCACCATATGAAGCACCTAGTGTTGGGTTAAAGTCGGTGAAAACAAATATTTGGACCTTAACTAGTGGACCAAACTACCAAGAAAGTTCGTTAGATTCGAGATCGACTATGTGCACTCAGGTTCGTTAGAAGAAATACTTTGACCTAAAACACCGAGAGATTGAATTCGAAGTCGGAGATCATGTTTTCTTAAGGTTTCACCTATTCGTGGAGTCACACGATTTGGCCGGACTAAAATGCTTCAACTTCATTTCATTGGCCCTTTCAAAATGATCGAGAAAGTCGATAAAGTTTCATAACTCTTAGCTATTTCTCCAAGAATTGGAGTACAAAATGTCCTTCATGTTTCTCTACTTCGACGTTACGTGCATGAAGACTCTCATGTTATTCGGTACGAGCCATTGGCGATTTGAGGAGGCTGGAGTTACGAAGAAGTACTAGATTGCATCTTGGAACATGACGTTTGACAGATTCGTTGCTGATATATTCTTTTTGTCAGTGTTTTGGAAGAACTAGTCAGTACGGGAAGCAACATGAGAGATTGAAGAAGAAATAATTGCGAACTACCCAGAGCCATTTCAGAACTATGATAGAAATTTGGGGACTAAATTCTTGTAAAGAGGGTAATATGTAAACACTGAAATTTTCTCCTAAAATTTTCCTTCTTTGCTCACGCCTTACCGGTTTTCTAATTTTGATTTTACGAATCCTTCCTTTTCTTCTTGTCACCCTCTCCTACCAACTTCCTGAATCATTTGATTGCTTTGCCTATTTAATGTGATCATAGGCCTCCGATCCGTAGCAGCTCGCCCTCTCTCTCCCTCTCTATCGATCGAGCTAGGTAGGTGATCTTCTCCACCCCTCCTCCTGGTTCCACCCAAAACTGTCTCCCAAAACCCTTGCGATACAATCACACTTGGAGCTAGTAGTGAAGACAATGACAAGATTGCGGCGTACTTTCCTTTTCCTTCCGTCAGCTCCTACCCGTAATCATTGAGGATGGTATACCTTGCCTTGCTCTCACAAGCATCAGCTTTCGTGAATTCCGTAATCCATATCCAACAGGATTTTGATGAATCCTAGAGTTAAGGAAAACAGGAGGAGAAATGGATTTGAGTGCTTGTATGAATTTTTTTAATATTTATTGAAGTTTTAGGTGTTATGTAAATTTCTCAAAATTTTTTTTGAAAATCAGAAATTTTAATTACCCTATATCATAATAAAATCAAATTGATTATATTAGTTAAAGTTAATGAAGTTCATAATTTTTCACCTTTTAAGAATATAATAATAATAATTTATTATATATACGTGCATATATTAAGATTTTGTAGGTCAACTAAAATACACCTAATTTAATAAATAAAAAAATTGCTTAAGCATTTATATTTTACTTTATAAATGGTGTATGATTGCTAATCAAACCGTTAAATTTGTAGGAGTATCGCGTTTGCTGCATCGAGATATATAAGTGTTGCTTATTAGAGGATAAACATACTCTTCCTAATTAGATGCGTTAATCCTTATTATTTATATTAGATTCATAGTTATTTCATATGATTGTTAGTCATGTCTTTTTTACTTTAATTATAATTTTACAGTTGTTATAGCCTTCATTTATTCCTCATAATGGAAACACTAACTGTTTTAATTTATTGCTTCAAATTTTCTACATATTTTAGTAAACTTGAAATTATAATGTTTTCTTTATTTGCACTTTACTTTATAAAATTACATATGGATTCACATCATATCACAAACTTGTGTGAAATTGCATATTCCTTACATATTCTACCTGTGGCAAATTTGATATGCTTGTGTGTGTGATGACATATATGTCGGTGAAACTCTTTTGGATTTTTGCTAGCCGGGCCGACAGACTCTCAGAGGATGACTCTACTGGAAATTGTCGGTTGATATTGACCTTCATGGTTTCAAGGGGTCTGTTAAAATCGACAATATATATAAATATAAATTAAAATTTAATAATAGAAAACTTGATTGGAAACGATTGCTTATTTTCTTGTGTTATGCATATTTAATGTCTACCATTTTCTTATTGTCCTAAAATTTGATATATGCACATAATAATTATCTTTATTTGTTGTTCACACTGCATGCCCTATTTTTCTAGTCGTTTATGCTTTAATAAATACTATTATTTACTAAGTTATTTTGTGAAACTCACTCTTTGATATTTTTGCATATCAGGTTTTATCTATCACCAGTAGAACCGTCTTCACAAGAACATATTTTTCAGTTTTAGTTTTTAACGTCTTTGTATTTTTTTTTTAGTATTTGTTTAAGCTGTTGTATTTCCCCTTTTGGTTTGAGTAGTAGTTTCTTGTTGTCATTTCAGTCTGGAGTTAGCTAGTTTTTTACTCATTTCAGTTGTATCAATAGACCATTCAATATGAATAAAAATTATATTTCATTTTTTTTAATTTCATGTAAGTCTTTCTTTGAGAAAACAAAATAAGTTCAATTTCTGCGTTGTTGGGTTATACAGTCTTCCTGACCCAGGGCGTGACAGGTTTGACGGGTTTATATTGATTTCTATTGATTTAAGTGAATTCATGCTGATGTGATCGAGTCCAAATTGTTAAACTTTCGGGATATTTGGATATATAGGGCCACTTCTTCATTTTGATGTACTCGTGCGATCGTAGCAGCACCAGTGCACCGGATCTCATCAAAACTACACACTTAAGTGTGCTTGGGTGAGAATAGTACTATGATGGGCGATCTTCTGTGAAGTCCTCGTGTTTCACCCCTTCTAACACTACCATTGCCGAATCTCAAGTACTGGATACGAAGAGTGGAAGGTTGTGTTAGGTAGTCAACAACCAGATTATAATTTATCAAAATATTATGACATGAATCATGACATGAAAATGCTAGACTTCCCAAATAAACGAAAAAAAATTTGTTAAGAGCCCCAAAATGATATTTGATAGATAAAATGTAATACAATGCAATTTTTTGTTTTATCACAAAAAATGAGTTTGACTTTTTCAACACAAAACAATTGGATTATCATTATCCTACAAATATTTTATATTTTTGATTAAGTGCTACAATCTTTTGATTGTTTTTCTTTTACTGTTTGGGCAAATTTAGCAGAGACGCTGACACAAATTTTTCCATAAATCTATAGAGGCCAGGCCACGTTAGCTGCCACAAGTGTCGTCTAATTCAAATTTCGAATTAATTTTATAAAAAAAAATATTTTGAGTTAAAGATCAAACTTCTCTAATATAGATGAAACATCTTATACTCAATTAAAGCATCTTATATGTAAGTAATTTTTTTTTTCTTTTTTTGTCTGAAACATTGTCTTTGTTAATAAACTTTTATTTGGGTGAAGTACTTTATATTTATACAGAAAATCTTGCATCGTATAAAATTTTAAAAATTATACCTAATAAAACTAATACATCTTAAAAACTTTTATTTCTAAGTAAAATATGTTAATTTGAATAAACAACTTATTTATGCAATAAAATCTTATATATATTAAAAAAGTGCAAGGGAATTTATTTCAATTTTTTTATAGTTTTAATATTGATTAATAAAAGTTGATGCAGCCTGATTTATATTATGGATAAATTTGGGGAAGATGGCATTAATATTTTTGTTTAACTATAGATATGTGCTTACCAAAATTANATAGTTTTAATATTGATTAATAAAAGTTGATGCAGCCTGATTTATATTATGGATAAATTTGGGGAAGATGGCGTTAATTTTTTTGTTTAACTGTAGATATGTGCTTACCAAAATTATAATTAAGCTAGTTTTTTTGGATTCTTTAAATTGCAGGAATGGACCGTAAATACAAAGATTTTCTTGATCAGTGGGAAACTAATCAAGATGTTAAATGCATTCTGGTAGAAAGCAGCTCACCACGTGCTTTTTCAGCCGGTAATCATTGATAATTTATTTCCACATTCCATTGTTTTGACTATTTTGTTTTCATGTAAAATTTAGAAGCATAGAGTTTAGGAGTAGCTGAAGATGATTTATTTGGTTATTCATAGAGTGTGAAGTGTAATACCTATTGAACACAGTTCATTTTATTAAGCATCAAACAGTTTGTTTTCGNTCTGGTAGAAAGCAGCTCACCACGTGCTTTTTCAGCCGGTAATCATTGATAATTTATTTCCACATTCCATTGCTTTGACTATTTTGTTTTCATGTAAAATTTAGAAGCATAGAGTTCAGGAGTAGCTGGAGATGATTTATTTGGTTATTCATAGAGTGTGAAGGGTAATACCTATTGAACACAGTTCATTTTATTAAGCATCAAACAGTTTGTTTTCTTGGTAGCTTCAAGTGACTGCTCCAAAATTTGATTAATTTTCAGTTTTGCACTTTAGTATATTTTTTTTTCACAATTTTTTTTTTATTTGATGAGATAACAAGAAAAGCTATGTAAATGCAGGTGGTGATGTGAAGCGGATTGTATTGAAATGCGACGAGTCAGAAATAGTTAAGGTACAATTTCTGCAAGCTGAATTTAAATAAAAAATTGTCCTATTGCTGGCTTAATTTGGAATAGTGGAATGCAAATTACCTTATGTTAATGTAGTGACTAACTTTGGCCATGGCATTTTACATTTTCACTTACACTTGTGATTATTTCCTTATGTTAATGGAAATTTATTTTACCAAATACTTCTTTCTCTATGTGGTTGCAATTACATTGTGTTTAATCCCTTGCAGGTCTTCACTGCAGAATATTCATTGATTTGTAAGATTCACGATTATGGAAAGCCATATATTTGCTTGATGGATGGCATGACTATGGGGTTTGGAATTGGCCTCTCATGTCATGGCCACTATCAAATTGTTACTGAGGCATGATTCTAGTCATGCTTTCTGCTTTTTTTAGATGTACATACCTTGGTACATTTGAATTTTAATTTTCTTATGTTTGAGTACACACGTTCTCTGATACATATATTTTCAATAGAGGACAGTTTTGGCCATGCCAGAAAATGGAATTGGCTTGTTCCCTGATGTTGGCTTTTCCTACATAGCTGCTAGGAGCCCAGGACGTGGTGCCGTTGGTATGGCCTTCAGATACTAAAGATTTCTTTACTGATTGATATACCTGAATGTGTACTTTTTTCATATTATGAAGTGCTGATGTGCACTAGCATCAATCAGACTCGTTTTTTCACTATCGTGTTTTCAAAAATTGTTCTTTTTTATCATTAATGCTAGTTTCTGAGAGAAACACATGTAAAAATTTCGATTTTCAGATTTATTTTTATTTTTATGTTATTCTTTTTCTGCAATGTCATGCAAAATATTTGTAAAAGATATTTTGGGATAGTATTTTATCATCGCCTGACCTGGGATTCTAATGAATTTACTTATTATTTCTTAATAAAGCACAAATAAGCTGCTCTTGTATCAGAATATTCTCCATTGAAATGTGAAATAATGGATAAAATTAAATTGAAGCCGCATTAAATAGGAAAGAATAGCGAAGATGCATCTAGAAGCATGACTCAATTGACTGAGGCATGCTACTGATAATGTAATTGTTGTTTGCTGTCAAGCTTTAAACTAATACTTAACTATGTAGAAACTAGGCACAAACACACATTTAGGGAGGCCTTCGGTTGTGGTTATCCTAACGAACTGTACGAATTCGCTAGTTCAGATGAGAAAACTTCTCAACATAAGTCAGAAAGATAGTGTTGCAATGTAAGTGTCAAATGCATCCATTTTTTAATACTACAGAGTAATAGAGTTTAACTTAAGGAGAAATAAAACTAGCACCTCATACAAAAATGTGAAAACAAAAATAAATACAATGATAAGACCAGCAAGCTTTACCTTGTTTAAATTCACAAATTGAGAAGAGTAACATACTAATTCAAATCCTCTTTATAAAGAGCATCAAGGATCGGAGAGTATGTCACCCTAATTGGAGCAATTTCTCTAAAGGAGAAATAAAAAAACCAAACAAGAATTCTGCCCTGAAATCTCCAAGAACTAGAAGTATAAGCTGTTTATCTTCTCTTTTTATGGTGGTGAGAAGGAACTAATCTCTCCGTGTGATGCCACTATCAACTCACAATTCTGAAAGCAGCCGAAGAAACATTCTAATTTTTGCAACCACATATTCGCTGCTTCAAAGGGCCACTCAATTCAAGTATTTGATTATAGGAAATTTTGTCAAGGACATGACATGGCTTAGATGTAGTTACTTGAAGGGGCAATTCTCCTTACATATTTACAATACTAACATCTAATTAATATTTACAATAATACCACCCAAATTTTAAACATGACAACAAAGCTATAAACCATGTTTTCCTCTTTCATGAGTTCTTAATGGTTTGGTTGCATATATCAGTACATAGGTTTTCTAGTTCTTTGCATTTCCTTTGGCATTGGATGCATACAACAACAATGAGCCTTTATCCCACTAAGTGGGTTCGGCTACATGAATCATTTTTCTCCATTGTGTCATATTGATTGTCATATTTTCATTTTTATTCTAATAGATTAGGATCATTTTTTATACAATATGCCCAAGTCTTCTAGGTCTATCTCTGCCTTTCTTAACATCAGTCGAAGCTAAAACATCTACTCTCCTAACTGGATCATCAAATGGTCGACATCTAATGTGACCAAATCATCTAAGATGACTCTCTCTAATCTTTTTTGCGAGTGGAGCTACACCAACCCTATCATGGATGTATTCATTTCACATTTTGTCTCTAAATATCAAGCCACTCATCCACCTAAGCATTCTCATCTCAGCAACACTTAACTTTGTTTTATGCTTCTATTTTACAGGCCAACATTTTGCACCATAGAGCATTGCGGGTAGGGCTGTCAAAAAAGCTCCTTGTTCGCGAACTGTTCGTGTTCGGCTCATTAGAGAGTTCGGCTTCGATTCTTTCGATATGCAAACGAGACGAACAAAAATAATTTTTTTCGTTCGGTTCATAAATGAACTAAACACCAACAATGATGTGTTCGANAGTAGTTTAGCAATGAATGCTGACAGTGCATAGCCAAGTGGTGTATTTTCTTGTTGTCTTCTAGGTTTAAATTGTGCACTTAATATTCTTTTTCTGTTTGGATAGAACTCAATGCTGTTGTTTGCTGTGATAGTGGGGATTTTTCTCTAGGAAGCTACATAGCTTCTTTTTTTTTTAATCTTTTTACATGTAGGAGTCGGAAGATTTATTTAATTGGCCTATATTAGAATGTTTAAAAGGATACTGGTTACGTAATTGAGGTGCACTCATCTGTTCTTTTTCTTCTTTTAATTGTCAGTTCTCTAACTTTTATCAGGATATTTTTATAAAGAAAGCACTAGCAGCGAGTTTTTCAAATAAATTGCAACTTGTCTATAATTTTTGAGATGTTACACAACAAATAGTTCCCAATTCCCAGTCATTGAATCCTAAGTAGTCCCTCAATTATTTTCTGATGATGATATGTAATACCTGGTAACCAACTTATTGTGTGGTTGGTGTAGCGGGGTAATTGAACTATTTGCCAGTTAAACTAATCTTTGAGCAATCATTTTACTAGATTCTTTCCCATCTAGCTTGAATCAGGCATGAAAGCAATATGCTGCAGCAGTTGAAGGTTTGAGATTTATGGCATCACATAGTTCTAGAGGTGAGAAGGCATTTAGAGAAGAGATGTTCGATCTTATATTAGTTTCAGTTATAGGTCGGTATCTAGCTTTTTTATAGTATTTACATGTCTAGCTATTTGTTGTCTTGAATGCATGGAATGCTTTACCACTTCTAAAAAGGTTAGTGATAGTGGCATTTTCTATTAAATATTAAAGATATGTGTGTTATGGATTTAAATATGAATGTGTAGCTTTTAGTCATGCAACTACCTGAGAATTGCATGGTATGTATGTAAATGCCACATATACTTTATGTTGCGCTCATCTCAGAACAGTTTTAAGCAAATTTTGGTGAGATGTTTTTACCAAAATTTTCCCCTTTTTATCATCTGCCGGTATGTTGTGACATAAGATAGATCAAAAGCCATTAGCTTTTAGTTGTTGTTTGTNACAATTAATATAATATACTTATATACTATATATATTAATATATATAAACTAAAAACCCTAAGCCCCTTACCCCATTGACCATGTTCAACCTCCCTTTCCCCTTTCGAAAGCTTTCGGGTTCGGTCGCCTCTCCTTTTTTTGAGTCTTCTCCTTGTCTCAAAATCGCGAAAAGCTTTCGGTCGCGAGATCTTAGGGCTTGTTTTTTGTGTTTGTTCTCTAATCTCTACTTCTATTTGTCTTCGATAAAGTAGCTTTGCTTTGGAGAGTCGGTGTTGGATCGACTACTCAGTGCTGAGGTGTCATCTTTGAGTATCTTTTCTTTAATATTTCATATTTATCTCAGGATTGCCTCTTAGCTTAAATTTTTTTTTATTTTTTTTAGATTTATTTAATTTTTCTTGAGTGAAACCAAGTTTTTGAAGTTTTTGGGAGTCACATCTCGCATAAAAAAAATTTATATTGCCTCTAGATTTGCTTTTGTTGTGAGCTCTGCTTCGGCTATTATGTAGTTGTGTTGTGATCATACATGTTTAAGCATTACGTTCAAACATGATTTAGCATTTGTGTTGTGATTCGACTATTGCCTCTAGATCTGATTTTTTTGCTTAGCCTTGCTGGTATTTCTCTTCAATCATAAATATTTCTTTCCTATAAGTAGGAACAATGAATTATTTTTGAGTAATGACAAAATAGTCCTCTGACAATTTACATGGAGCCATTTTAGTCCTAGAACCTATATGAAATATTATTTCTTACTACATTCTTAAAATCATTACAATATTTCTTACTATACTTTGTTGATTTTGATGTTTATGATTTGCATCATAAATGAAAAATATCTCAATATCCAATTGTGCAAATTTAAACTTTATATCACTTCTAAAATACAGTTTCATTTAGTACTAGCTTATGTGAAGAGTCAAAAAGTTGCATCTCCTTAGTGGGTGAACGATCAAGGACTTTGCAGTTTATGTTATACTGGCAGTTGAAGTGAAATTTTGGCATTGTTGACTTTTTCTTAAAATTTTAATGAGTATTTTTTTTGGGTCATTTGGAAATATCCTTGACATAAAGCTTGGGTAACAAGTGTTATCCCACTATTCACACTAGTAGCAAGGGATTTTTCTGAGTTGGTTGCCATATTGCCATAATTGTTGAAAGTTATTCAACTCACGGGTCAGCCCGACTGCAAGTAATTTATTCGCTATAGGATTCTTAGTGTTGGGTTGGGGCAAGTTAAGTCAAATAGAGTTACCTTTCTGACACTTCCAAACTCAGATAATAATTCAATCTGAGTTTGGTCGCGTTGGATTTGTTTGAGCCAAAAATATTTTACCCTTGTCAAACAATAGCCATATGAAAATTTCTAAACTTCATGGCATTGAGGGAAATTTTCTTCTAAGCAAGTGATGTGATCAGATGGAATTGAGGGTGTCTGTGCCCATGCTCAGATGTAATCACCTTTTTTCTATTAAAGTTAAATTTGATAGGTTTGGCAATATGATATGGTATCTATATCTTAGTATAGTCTTCTGAATGAGCGACTGTGGATATTTATGGAAAAGAATACATTTTTAGTTTGTTGGTATTATTTGAACTTTCTTGATCCATAAGATCGACCTGGTGCATGAATTCTTATTCTAATTTTGTTACTATTATCTAAATCATTTTTGAAGTTTCACATTGGGGGGAAAAGCTGGAATAGCTGATCGTGATTTCTTTTTCTCCAAAATATGTTGAAAACATATGCAGGCTCTTGGCATACTAACCATTGACATTAGTAGTTTAGCAATGAATGCTGACAGTGCATAGCCAAGTGGTGTATTTTTCTTGTTGTCTTCTAGGTTTAAATTGTGCACTTAATATTCTTTTTCAGTTTGGATAGAACTCAACGCTGTTGTTTGCTGTGACAGTGGGGATTTTTCTCTAGGAAGCTACATAGCTTCTTCTTTTTTTTAATTTTTTTACATGTAGGAGTCGGAAGATTTATTTAATTGGCCTATATTAGAATGTTTAAAAGGATATTGGTTACGTAATTGAGGTGCACTCATCTGTTCTTTTTCTTCTTTGAATTGTCAGTTTTCTAACTTTTATCAGGATATTTTTATAAAGAAAGCACTAGCAGCGAGTTTTTCAAATAAATTGCAACTTGTCTATACCTTTTGAGATGTTACACAACAAATAGTTCCCAATTCCCAGTCATTGAATCCTAAGAAGTCCCTCAATTATTTTCTGATGATGATATGTAATGCCTGGTAACCAACTTATTGTGTGGTTGGTGTAGCGGGGTAATTGAACTATTTTCCAGTTAAACTAATCTTTGAGCAATCATTTTACTAGTCTTTCCCATCTAGCTTTAATCAGGCATGAAAGCAATATGCCGCAGCAGTTGAAGGTTTGAGATTTATGGCATCACATAGTTCTAGAGGTGAGAAGGCATTTGGAGAAGAGGTGTTCGATCTTATGTTAGTTTCAGTTATAGGTTGATATCTAGCTTTTTTATAGTATTTACATGTCTAGCTATTTGTTGTCTTGAACATATGCATGGAATGCTTCACCACTTCTAAAAAGGTTAGTGATAGTGGCATTT
Organism: Phalaenopsis hybrid cultivar; assembly: GCA_002079205.1. Taxonomy (NCBI): domain Eukaryota; kingdom Viridiplantae; phylum Streptophyta; class Magnoliopsida; order Asparagales; family Orchidaceae; genus Phalaenopsis; species Phalaenopsis hybrid cultivar. The sequence continues at coordinate 115,316 of JXCR01119620.1, read as the reverse complement.
TCTATTAAATATTAAAGATATGTGTGTTATCGATTTAAATATGAATGTGTAGCTTTTAGTTATGCAACTACCTGAGAATTGTATCGTATGTACGTAAATGCCACATATATTTATGTTGCGCTCATCTCAGAACAATTTTAAGCAAATTTTGGTGAGATGTTTTTACCCAATTTTTTCCCTTTTTATCATCTGTCGGTATGTCGTGACATAAGATAGATCAAAAGCCATTAGCTTTTAGTTGTTGTTTGGTGGCTAATACCTGTTGGATCACTTGCTTATTGGCTGTTGGCTCAACTCGCCAGTTTCATGGGGGTACAAAAGTCATTTTTTGAATAAATTTTGTAGCCTATTGGTACTGCAAGTATGCCTTTTCCCTAATTCTCTTTGTACAACTTCTTCTTTTTGCTGGGCTTCTTCCACAGTTCCTCTTGCAGTGGTAATCAATTCTGTAGCTTGATGGACTTCTTCCACATTTAGTGGAACTTGTAGCTTTAAATAAATATTTCATTTGTAACTTGTTATTAATAATTTGTAATAATATAGTTGAAGAAATAATTTTTTGTTATAGAGGGATTTTATTTATGTTTTTTTGTAATTTCAGAATTAATAATTAAATTGTTGTCTATTTAACAATTCAAACAATACAAATAAATTTGAAAAATTTGAGCAATTTAAACAATTCAAATATTTCAAACATTTAGAACAATTTGAATTAACTTCGAACAAATCGAACGAAACACGAAAAGTACCTTGACGAACAATTTTGAATATGAGCCTATTTCAAACACACTAAATTTCAAATGAACCGGCACGAACACGAGCTTTGTTCGTTCGTGTTCGATTCGTTTACACCCTTAATTGCAGGTAACCGCCATATTGTAAAAAATTCATTTCAGTTTAAGTGGTACTTTTCTATCTCACAATAGGTCCGATGCATTCCTCCACTTCAACCAACCAACTTGAATTCTAATAATAACATCCCCATCTATGTCACCATCAATTTGAACAATAGACCTGAGATATCTAAATCGTTCACACATTTTAATGATTTGATCACCCATAGTTACAACCGTGCTACTAGAGCTTCTACTACTAAAAGTACATTTTATGTTTTCAGTTTTAGTTCTACTCAAACGAAGACCTTTTAGACTCCAATGTATACATCCATAATTTAAGTTTTTCTTGAACTCTTTCTCTATTCTTATCCTTGAATAGTGCATATTGCATTAATAAAAGTCAAAATACAAACAAAGACGAAACAGTGTCACTTAGGCATTTACAAAATGGATCCTTTCCTCTTGCACAAAAACAAGAAGAGGGTCAAAGGCATCAATATGAGTCAAAATAAAATTTTTATCTATAGCAATCTTGGCGCAGGTATGAGCAACTCTATTAATGCTCTTGAAGGTGTTGAAAAATGACTTGCTTGAACCTGAACAAAAAAACCAATATTTGGATTGTTAGGAGGAGAACAACACCACAACCTTTTATCCATAGAGTTTAGGAAGTAGGAGATGACATTTGAGTTATCAACTTCAATAATAATACCTTTGCCTTCAATCATCCAATCCTCAGTGCTTTCTGAAAGAGCCAAAGTCACAAATTTTTCCATCTGAGCACTGTCCCAATGACAAAGCTGAACTCCCTTAGCAAGAAGGATATCATCAACGACAAACATACACCAATTACATTCTCCTTTAAATGTCCAGTAAGAGCATCTATAACTAAAGCAAAAAAGTTATGGGCTTAAAGCCAATCACTAATGTTATCCAACTGAAATAGAAAAATACTTGGTCAATCCTCCTGTTCAAATACAAGTAATAGCTCTAGTATACATATCTTTAATGACTTGAATAAAAGCCATATGAAAAACTCTCCAAAGAATTTCTCTTGAAACCTTATCTTAAGCTTTTTCTAAATAAAAAAATTTTATGTAGATTCTCCTTATTCTCTCTGTACTTCTCCATCAAACTTCTTAATCAATGTATAGCTTCCATAGTAGACCTTCTCGAGATAAATTCAAATTGATTATGTGAAATCTTAGCAGCTCGTCTTAACCTATGTTCAATTACCCTCTCCCATAATTTTAAGGTATGACACATTAACTTAATTCCTCTATAATTTGCACAAACTTGTGCATCCTCTTTATTCTTAAAAATGGGGACCAATCTTCCTCCACTCCTCAGACATCTCTTTAGTTTTTAAAATAATATTAAAAAGTTTAGTAGATCAAGAAACTACTAAATTTGTTAGATATTTCTACACTTCAATTGAGATATCATCATGTTCTACTAATTTTCCAACCTTGGTTTTTTTTAAAGCCTTATCAACTTTTTATTAATACGACGGTAAAAATAAAATATTTTATTATTATTAATGATATTAAGATCACTAAATCGTATTTTCAGAAACTTTATTGAAAAATTTATTAAAATAATTCACCCACCTTATAAGAAAAATATTTTTTGATTTTCATCTTTAATACACTTTACTTTTCTTTTCTCTTTGTTTAGCTAATTTATAAATATATTTTTCACCCTCTTTAATATCTAATATATTATAAAGACCATTAAAAGCAAAATTTTTAGTATCACAAATTATTCCATTAGACTCCCTATGGGCCACCTTATATTTTTCTTATTTCTCCAACCTTTTACATTTAAACCAATTTTTATAACACTTCTTCTATTCTATCTTTTTTTTGGACATTATTATTTCACCGCTAACTATTGTTATTTATAAAAATTTTTCCTTTTGATTTTCCTAGTAAATCTTTTGCGCTTGTTTAATAGTGTTTGTTACTTTAACCCACATAGAATTTGTATTTTCATGAATATCCCAAATCTTGAAATCTTGATTTTACTCATAAACATAATTCTATTTCCATCTTTAAGTGCCCCCTTCTAATTCTATGACAATGATTTGTAGAATTCTTTATCTTACAATTCTTCATCTTAAAATCCAAAACTAATAATCGATGCTGAGTACTTAAATTTTCAATTGTAATGACCTTACAATCTTTGCATTCTCGACGATCTATTCTTCTCATAAGAAAATAATCAATTTGTGTTTTATTATATTCATTCTTATTAGTAATAATATGCTCATCTCTTTTCTTAAATAAAGTATTAACAGTAACAAAATCATATGTCAAGTCAAAATCTAATATGGTTCTACCTTTTTCATTAATCACTTCAAAACCGTAGCCGCCATGAATATATCTAAAATATTTTACCATGCTGCCAACATGTCCATTTAAATATCCTCCAATAAAATTTCTTTCTTCAAGAGGTATCATTTGTATTAATTCTTGTAGGTCATTTTAAAATTTTTCCTTAGAACCTATATCTAAACCTACTTGAGTACCATAAACACTTATAACATTAAAAATGTTACTATCAACAAGAATCTTAAGGACTATAATTCTATATGCATTTCTATTAATTTTTATAACATTATCTTTCATACTCTTTTCTATGATTAAACCCACTACATTTCTTGTACAACTCTTACCTAAATATCAAAGTATAAAACCCAAGCTATCAATCTTCTTTGTTTTTTCTCCAACCCATTTAGTTTCTTGAATACATAAGATATTTATCTTCTTATAAACCATAATATCAACTAATTCCATTAATTTAACTATGAGAGTACCTATATTCCAAGATCTTATCCTAATATTAGTTTCATAGGCTAACTTCTTTACCCACATCCTTTCATAATGTAGAAACCCTTGCTTTTTTGACACTATACCCGAGCGTTAGTATAACGACCCTTGCACACTTTTCATTGTATTCAAATCATAAAACACGTCGCTTCTAGGCAATGACCTAACATGTACACAAGGATTTAAAAGATTCATGTCAGGATTTTTCGACAAATTTCATGTTGGCTGCTTACTACCTAATACAATCCTTAAATCTTGACATCTTTAGATTGGGACCCGACAATGATAGTGTGGATGCATAGGCAAGAAATATTTGTGCAATATGTTGCAATTTTCCCTTTAGATACACTCTTTTCATCTTAACTAATGACCCCCTATTGTCATCATAAAATTTATAGATAGTGTCGACCTATTAATGAGAAATGACTTGAGGTATGTTTATAAATTTCGAGGATGAAGTTTTTGTAACTGGGGAAAATTGTAACAATTTTGTTTCAGTTACGGGGGATTAAGCAGGGGGGGGGGAGAAGAAGAACCAGGGAAGAAGAAACAAGCAGACGAAAGAGGAAACAAAGAAGACGAATGTATGATCGAGCAGCCGAACAATGGGAGAGGAAGTGAGTGATGATCAGGAAGTCGGAAAGGCAAATTCGCCCATTTAAGTTGCAGTTTGACTTACTTATGAGGACGAAGAACCGGGGAACAAGAAACGAATGGACGAAAGAGGAAACGAAGAAGACGAATGTATGGTCGAGCAGCCGAACAACAGGAGAGGAAGTGAGTGACGATCAGGAAGTCGGAAAAGGCAATTTGCCTATTTAAGTTGCAGACCGACTTACCTATGAGGGCAGCATGTGAATGAGAGGAGGACGATGAGTGGGTTAGGGCGGACCGACCTCTTTGTTTAGAGGATAAGGTGGCTTCGGTGACAAGCAGATAGGAAGTTGGCGTCCCGTCGAGACTCGCAAAGCAGAAGCCTTGTGAGGTTGAGGAAGGGGGGAGGGGGGGGGGACGAAGAACCGGGGAAGAAGAAACAAACAGACGAAAGAGAAAACGAAGAAGACGAATGTATGGTTGAGCAGTCGAACAATGGGAGAGGAAGTGAGTGACGGCCAGGAAGTCGGAAAGGCAAATTCGCCTATTTAAGTTGCAGTCCGACTTACCTATGAGGACAAAGAACCGGGGAAGAAGAAACAAACAGACGAAAGAGAAAACGAAGAAGACGAATGTATGGTTGAGCAGTCGAACAATGGGAGAGGAAGTGAGTGACGGCCAGGAAGTCGGAAAGGCAAATTCGCCTATTTAAGTTGCAGTCTGACATACCTATGAGGACAAAGAACCGGGGAAGAAGAAACGAATAGACGAAAGAGGAAACAAAGAAGACGAATGTATGGCGAGCAGCCGAACAACGGGAGAGGAAGTGAGTGACGGCCAGGAAGTCGGAAAGGCAAATTCGCCTATTTAAGTTGCAGACCGACTTACTTATGAGGGCAGCATGTGAATGAGAGGAGGACGATGCGAGGGTTAGGGTAGACCGACGTCTTTGTCTAGAGGAGAAGGTGGCTTCGGTGACAAGCAGAGAGGAAGTTAGCGTCCCGTCGAGACGCTCTCGCAAAGCAGAAGCCTTGCGAGATTGAGGAAGCTCTCCGGTTTGTGGGGGTTGGGGGCGTGATGTGTGTGTGTGTGTGTGTGTGTGTGTGTGTGTGTGTGTGTATTGGGATTTTTTTTTTGACAGCCCAAAAATTTTATGATAATGAGAGCAAACATCTGCATTCTCTTATTTTCTACACTAACTAATTAACCATGTTAAGTTTGTCAGAAATGGTAATGTGAATATATAATAATATTATGAAGGATAGAATGCAAATTATCATATTGGAGAGTGTGTGTTGGCATTCATTAGAGAGAAATTTATATTAGGCAGACTTAGGGGATCTGTATTCAGGTATCTGTGTGCAAAAGATAGAAAAGTAGACAGGGTAAACATAGTTATGTGAAGAAGGATAGGAAAGAAAAAAAGGAAAATCTTAGGTAAAATGACTAGAATTTGTGAAGGAAGTTTACTTGAACTATAGTCAACAAATAAATGCATGCATGTTTTCTTAGAAAATGGTTGAACCCCAAAAGGCATGATAAGGCTAAGGATGATAATGATGCTAAGAACAAATAAAATGATTGCTATAGATGGGAATGAGTTTTACGGGATTTCCTGAAAAATTGTTTTTACTATTTGCGGTCACTTGTATCTACTTTTTAGCCTTACCATTAAACATCACTCTGTGTGTTTATTCACAACAGAAACCTCTCGCTCCAAATTGTTGGGATAGCTGGGATGGTGATGATGATGATTATTAGCACCTTGCCTGTTTGATATGTTGATGTTTCTATTTGATCATTTGATCATTCATTGTGCTCCCATACAACAACAACAACAACAAACTTTTATCCCACTGAGTGGAACCGACTGTATGATTCCTTTTTCTCCATTGTGTTCTATTGAGTGTCATATTTTCATTTAATTCTAATAGATTAAGATTACTTTTTATACAATATGCCCAAGTTTTTTTAGGTTTGCCTCTGCCTTTTTTAACATAAGTCAAATCTAAAACATATACTCTCCAAACCGGATCATTGGATGGTCGGCGTATAATGTGACCAAACCATCTAAGATGACTCTATCTAATCTTGTCTGCCATTGGAGCTACACAAACCTTATCATAGATACATTCATTTTGCATTTGTTCTCTTTTCAATCCACTCATCCACCCAAGCATTCTCATCTCAACAACCCTTAACTTTGTTTTATGCTTTTCTTTTAAAGGCCACCATTCTGGGTCATAGAGCATTACATGTCTCACAACAACAACAACAACAACAAGAAGCTTTTATCCCACTAATTGGGGTCGGCTATTTAAATCATTTTTCTCCATTGTCCTATTGAATATCATATTTTCATCTAATTTTAATAAATCAAGATAGTTTTTTTATACAATATGTCGAAGTCTCTCTAGCTCTACCTCCTGACCAGATCATTAGATAGTCGACGTTTAATGTGACCAAACCATTTAACACGTATTCTAATTTTTTCCACCATTGGAGCACACCAATCTTATCTCTGATATTGTCATCTCACATTGTCTTTATGTGTAAAACCACTCATCCACCTAAGCATTCTCATCTTAGCAACACTTAGTTTTATGCTTCTCTTTTAAAGGCCAACATTCTATGCCATAGAGCTTTGCAGGTTTCACCACCATCTTATAAAATTTTCTTTTCAGTCTATGTGATACTTTTCTATCACACAATAAACCCGAAGCATTCCTCCACTTCTACCAACCATTTAATTCTACCAATACCATCCCTATCTATATCATCATCACTTTGAACAATAGACCCGAGATATGTAAAACGTTTGCATCTTTTAATAATTTGGTCACCTATAGTTACAACTTCTGTCACTAGAGCTACTACTACTAAAATTACATTCCATGTATTCAGTTTTAGTTCTACTCAAATGAAGGCCTTTAAACTTCAATGCAGACCTCCATAATTCATGTTTTTTTCTAATTTTTTTCTCTAGTCTTATCACAAGAAGGATATCATCAGCGAAAAAAATACACAAAGGTACATCCTCCTGTAAATTTCCAGTAAGAGTGTCCATAACTAAAGATAAAAGATATGGGCTTAAAGCCGATCCATGATGTAATCCAACTGAAGAAAAATATTTGGACAATCCTCCTTTTGTTTGAACACAAGTAACAACTCTAGTATACGTATCTTTAATGACTTGAGTATAAGTCATATCAATGTCTTTCTTCTCTAGAACTCTTCAAAGGATATCTCTTAGAACCTTATCGTATGCTTTTTCTAATTCAATAAAAAACATATGTAGATCCTCCTTATTCTCTCTGCACTTCTCCATCAAACCTCTCAATAAATGTATAGCTTCCATAGTAAACCTGCCCGACATAAATCCGAATTGATTATGAGAAATCTTTGTACTATGTCTTAACCTATATTCAATTACTCTCCTAGAATTTTAAAGTATGACACAGTAACTTAATTCCTTTATAATTTGCACACTTTTGTGTATCCCTTTTATTCTTAAAAATGGTAGCCAAAATCATCTTACTCTAGTCCTCAGACATCTTTTTAGTTTTAAAAATAATATTAAAGAGTTTAGTAAGCCAAGAAGCTCCCAAATCTTTTAAATATTTTCACATTTCAATTGGGATATCATTAGGTCATATAGACTTTTCAACTTTGATTTTTCTTTAAGCCTTATCAACTTCTTTTTTATTAATGCGGTGGAAAAATTGAAACATTTTATTATTATTAAAGATATTAAGATCACTATGGTTGATTGTATTTTCAGAAACTCCATTGAAAGATTTATCAAAATAACTCACCCAGCTATATTGTATATTTTTTTCTAAGAAATTCACTTTGTGATTTTTATCTTTAACTCCATTTACTTGAGTTAAATCTTTACTTTTTATTTCTCTTTGTTTGACTAGTTTATACTTATAATTTTCACCCTCTTTAGTATTTAATATATTATAAAGATCACTAAAAGCAGAATTTTTAGCATCACAGATTATTCTCTTAGACTCCCTACAAGTCATTTTATATTTTTCTCAGTTCTCTAAGCTTTCACATTTAAATCGATTTTTATAACATAACTTTTTATATTTTATCTTGTCTTGCATATTATTTTTCTACCACCAACTATTTTTAAAAATTTTTCTCCCTACTTTTTCTTTAAAAATATTTGGTCCCTACTTTTTCTTTAACAAATCTCATGTAAACTATTTGGTCACTATGCTGCAGAGTGTAGAATTCTTAGTAACAATAACATTGAAGAAAATGCTAATTATGTAGAAAAAGAAGTCAATAAGATGACACTTTGTTATTGACAAATAAGGAGAACGAAAAGGGTGAAGAAAATACATAGTAGCTTGGCACCGGTGTAAGAAACCATATGTATGGTAGAGTAAATTTGTTCGTAGATCTTGACAAGTTGATGATTGGTAATGTTTTTTTTGGAGATGAGTCTAAGGTAGCAGTGAAAGACAAAGATAATATCTTTATCTCATTGAAGAATATAAATCAGCAATTTATTTCTAATATTTATGATGTGTCGAATATAAAAAGTAATACAATAAGTCTGGGTTATCTCTTAGTTAGTGGTGATGATAAACAACCTTTCTATAAGAGATAATATAAACAACCTAATTAGGAAGATACCAATGTCAAGAAATAGAATTTTTTTGCTAAATATTCAAAAATATATTGCCAAGTGTCTTAAAGTTTGCTACAATGATCCATCTTGGTTTTGATATAATTGGCTTAAGGCATTTCAATTTTGGAGGATTAAAGCTATTATCAAACAAGAAAATGGTGAGAGTTCNACAAGAAAATGGTGAGAGTTTTGCCTTACATCAATAACACTGACCAGATATGTGAAGGTTTCTTGCTTGGAAAGCAATTCTGGGATAGTTTTCCAAATGAGTCAAATTTGGGAGCACAGAAGCCATTTGAGTTCATACATATGAATGTGTTTGGTTCAATCAAGCTAGGTTGTCTTAGTATAAGTACTTAATTTTTTTTCTTAATAGATGATTTTTCATGAGAAACTGGGTATTATTTTTGAAGCAAAAATTGGAGTTCATTGAAGTATTCAAGAGATTTAAAACTTTAGTGGAGAAAGAAAGTGACCTCAACATCAAAGGCATGCAATCTGATTTAGGAGACAAATTTACTTCAAAAAATTCAACATATTTCTCTTAGACTCCCTACTTTTTCTTTTGATTCTCGAAGTACATCTTTTGGCACTTATTTAATAGTATTTTTTACTTTATTCCATGTAGAATTTGCTTCTTCATGAACATCCCAAATCTTGAAATTTTGAAATTTACTCATCAAAATAATTTTATTTGGCTTTTAGGTATCCTCATCTAATTCTATGACTATGATTCTAGTATTCTTTATTTAACAATTCTTCATCTTAAAATCGATAACTAGTAATTGATGTTGAGTACTTGAACCTTCTTATAAAATTTTCCTTTAAGTCTAAGCGGTACTTTTCCTATCACACAATAGGCTTGTTTCATTCTTCATCCAACCAACTTGAATTCTATCACTAACATCTCCATCTATATCATCATCATTTTGAACAATAGACCCGAAATTTGTAAAGCGTTCACACCTTTTATTGATTTGATCAACCATAGTTACAACTCTGTCATTAGAGTGCTACTACTAAAATTACATTCTATGTATTCAGTTTTAGATCTACTCAAATGAAAACCGTTAGACTACAATGTAAACCTCCGTAATTTAAATTTTTTCTGAACTCTTTCTCAGTCTTATCCATAACTAAAACATACACCAAGGTACATCCTCCTGTAAATGCCCGGATAGAGCATCCATAACTAAAGCAAAATGATATGGGCTTAAAGCCGATCTCGCATGTAATCCAACTGAAAAAGGAAAATACTTGATCAATCCTCTTGTTCAAACACAAGTAACAGCTTTAGTATATTAAAATTTTCCAATTTAATTATTTTTGTTGCATTTAATTTTTGATACATCCGATTAACGATCCTTTTGCTCCAATGTTTTTCACGTAGATTATTATACAAAAAAAAATTATGCACGATTTTTTTATTTTTTTCTTGACCTTGTTTTTTTTTTTTTTTTTGGTGAATGCAGTTCTGATGATCCTCACAAAGACGTACAGCTACTGTTGACGAAATATAAGGAGGAGCCAAAGGAAGAGCCTCAATTGAAGATGCTTTTGCCACATATTACTTCGACATTTGGTCTTGATAAATCCGTTTCACAAACAATAGCTGAGTTAAAGAAGCTTCAATCAAGTAATAATGCAGCAGGTATTCTTTTTTTTCTTTTCCCCCTCATTATTATTCATTGCTCATCAATCATGGAGTAAACTGATAGCCCATGATCCACGTGATTCATCTTGGATTTATTCGAAAGGCCAGGGGTGGTCATGTTTCTTCATGAAAAAATAATTGCAGTCCTATTGGTTGTAGTAGTGTTTATTCATCATGTTTTATTTCTTAAAATTTGATTATAAATAAATAAATAAATATTGTAATTTATTTTCAACTCCTAATGAAAC